>JAVTVY010055362.1:0-298937 GCA_036873755.1 Hanleya hanleyi
TATCATCCAAGTTGCCACATGAACAGGTACAATAAAAGCGTACCTGAGATACAACACGTATCACGAATCGTTAGATTCTTGGTATGTGCTTTAGAATATGTTAACCGGAAGACTATACTGTGAAGTTGTGTGGCTCTGCCAGTATGTCGGCACCTCTTCCCACTTCCTTATATGTGTTGTAATTTTTAGCTGTATATGGCGAGATTCTGCTGGTGGACGTTTCGTCCCCGAGGCCCGCCCCCTGTACAGACCTTTTGGTCTTTGATATATGTTGGCATTTGTGGGAAGTTGATGCTGGGTCGACATCGGGTCTTACAGACTAGTCTTTTGTGTTAATTGCCGTCATTTACATCTGACGACGATACAGCTCACCAATCTCCAATGTACGAGTTGTCACAGTGAAACAGCCCCCCAGTTACCAGTATACGAGTTGTCAGAGCATTTCCATCATAGCTCTCTAGATTTGTATCTAATACCGCTTATGCCAGTGCTAGGGGCCGTGTGGTCATATCATCCAAGTTGCCACATGAACAGGTACAATAAAAGCGTACATGAGATACAACACATATCACGAATCGTTAGATTCTTGGTATGTGCTTCAGAATAGGTTTACCAGAAGACTATTCTGTGAAGTCATATGACGCAGTCAGTATGTCGGCACCTCTTCCCACTTCCCTTGTATGTGTTGTAATTCTTACCTGTATATGGCGAGATTCTGCTGGTGGACGTTTCGTCCCCGAGGCCCGCCCCCTGTACAGACCTTTTGGTCTTTGATATATGTTGGCATTTGTGGGAAGTTGATGCTGGGTCGACATCGGGCCTTACAGACTAGTGTTTTGTGTTAATTGCCGTCATTTACATCTGACGAAGATACAGCTCACCAATCTCCTATGTACGAGTTGTCACAGTGAAACAGCTCACCAGTTACCAGTATGCGAGTTGTCAGAGCATTTCCATCATAGCTCTCTAGATTTGTATCTAATGCCGCTTATGCCGGTGCTAGGGGCCGTGTGGTCATATCATCCAAGTTGCCACATGAACAGGTACAATAAAAGCGTACCTGAGATACAACACATATCACGAATCGTTAGATTCTTGGTATGTGCTTCAGAACAGGTACAATAAAAGCGTGCCTGAGATACAACACATATCACGAATCGTTAGATTCTTGGTATGTGCTTCAGAATAGGTTTACCAGAAGACTATTCTGTGAAGTCATATGACGCAGTCAGTATGTCGGCACCTCTTCCCACTTCCTTTATATGTGTTGTAATTTTTACCTGTATATGGCGAGATTCTGCTGGTGGACGTTTCGTCCCCGAGGCCCGCCTCCTGTACAGACCTTTTGGTCTTTGATATATGTTGGCATTTGTGGGAAGTTGATGCTGGGTCGACATCGGGCCTTACAGACTAGTCTTCTGTGTTAAATGCCGTAAAGTTCATCTGATGACGATACAGCTCACCAATACCCAGTGTACGAGTTGTCACAGCGAAACAGCTCACCAATTACCAATATACTAGTCGTCGGAGTATTTCCATCATAGCTCTCTAGATTTGCATCTAATACCGCTTATGCCGGTGCTAGGGGCCGTGTGGTCATATCATCCAAGTTGCCACATGAACAGGTACAATAAAAGCATATCTGAGATACAACACATATCACGAATCGTTAGATTCTTGGTATGTGCTTCAGAATAGGTTTACCAGAAGACTATTCTGTGAAGTCATATGACGCAGTCAGTGTGTCGGCACCTCTTCCCACTTCCCTTATATGTGTTGTAATTTTTACCTGTATATGACGAGATTCTGCTGGTGGACGTTTCGTCCCCGAGGCCCGCCCCCTGTACAGACCTTTGGTCTTTGATATATGTTGGCATTTGTGGGAAGTTGATGCTGGGTCGACATCGGGCCTTACAGACTAGTCTTTTGTGTTAAATGCCGTCATTTACATCTGACGACGATACAGCTCACCGATCTCCAATGTACGAGTTGTCACAGCGAGACAGCTCACCAGTTACCAGTATACGAGTTGTCAGAGCATTTCCATCATAGCTCTCTAGATTTGTATCTAATACCGCTTATGCCGGTGCTATGGGCCGTGTGGTCATATCATCCAAGTTGCCACATGAACAGGTACAATAAAAGCGTACCTGAGATACAACACATATCACGAATCGTTAGATTCTTGGTATGTGCTTCAGAATAGGTTTACCAGAAGACTATTCTGTGAAGTCATATGACGCAGTCAGTATGCCGGCACCTCTTCCCACTTCCCTGATATGTGTTGTAATTTTTAGCTGTATATGGCGAGATTCTGCTGGTGGACGTTTCGTCCCCGAGGCCCGCCCGCTGTACAGACCTTTTGGTCTTTGATATATGTTGGCATTTGTGGGAAGTTGATGCTGGGTCGACATCGGGCCTTACAGACTAGTTCCTTTGTGTTAATTGCCGCCATTTACATCTGACGACGATACAGCTCACCAATCTCCAATGTACGAGTTGTGTCACAGCGAAACAGCCCCCCAGTTACCAGTATACGAGTTGTCAGAGCATTTCCATCATAGCTCTCTTAGATTTATCTAATACTGCTTGAAAGCAGTGCTAGGGCGTGGTCATATCATCCAAGCTGCCACATGAACAGGTACAATAAAAGCGTATCTGGAGATATCAGTACATATCACGAATCGTTAGATTCTTGGTATGTGCTTCAGAATAGTTTACCAGAAGATTATTCTGAAGTCAGCAGACGGAAGCGAGTATGTAAGTTCGGCACCTCTTCCCACTTCCCTTATATGTGTTGTAATTCTTACCTGTATATGGCGAGATTCTGCTGGTGGACGTTTCGTCCCCGAGGCCCGCCCCCTGTACAGACCTTTTGGTCTTTGATATATGTTGGCATTTGTGGGAAGTTGATGCTGGGTCGACATCGGGCCTTACAGACTAGTGTTTTGTGTTAATTGCCGTCATTTACATCTGACGAAGATACAGCTCACCAATCTCCTATGTACGAGTTGTCACAGTGAAACAGCTCACCAGTTACCAGTATGCGAGTTGTCAGAGCATTTCCATCATAGCTCTCTAGATTTGTATCTAATGCCGCTTATGCCGGTGCTAGGGGCCGTGTGGTCATATCATCCAAGTTGCCACATGAACAGGTACAATAAAAGCGTACCTGAGATACAACACATATCACGAATCGTTAGATTCTTGGTATGTGCTTCAGAACAGGTACAATAAAAGCGTGCCTGAGATACAACACATATCACGAATCGTTAGATTCTTGGTATGTGCTTCAGAATAGGTTTACCAGAAGACTATTCTGTGAAGTCATATGACGCAGTCAGTATGTCGGCACCTCTTCCCACTTCCCTTATATGTGTTGTAAATTTTTCCTGTATATGGCGAGATTCTGCTGGTGGACGTTTCGTCCCCGAGGCCCGCCCCCTGTGCAGACCTTTTGGTCTTTGATATATGTTGGCATTTGTGGGAAGTTGATGCTGGGTCGACATCGGGCCTTACAGACTAGTCTTTTGTGCTAAATGCCGTCATTTACATCTGACGACGATACAGCTCACCAATCTCCAATGTACGAGTTGTCACAACGAAACAGCTCACCAATTACCAGTATACGAGTTGTCAGAGCATTTCCATCATAGCTCTCTTAGATTTGTATCTAATACCGCTTATGCCGGTGCTAGGGGCCGTGTGGTCATATCATCCAAGTTGCCACATGAACAGGTACAATAAAAGCGTACCTGAGATACAACACATATCACGAATCGTTAGATTCTTGGTATGTGCTTTAGAATAGGTTAACCAGAAGACTATTCTGTGAAGTCATGTGACGCAGTCAGTATGTCGGCACCTCTTCCCACTTCCCTTATATGTGTTGTAATTTAAGCAAATTCTTGCTTTGAAAGTTCAAACGTGATCTACTGCCTTAAGTTAATTTTCATTCAGAAATCCTCTCCTTTCCATGACTGGGATGTGCGAAAATCCATTATTTTCTTGAGTGGTGCCGATGTCTGTTTTAGTTATGTGTTCTTTTCGGAAAGCCTTTTGATGGCATAAGTCGATGGATGCGGGAAACGAAGGATACAACCTTGGCTGCTGGTTACTGCTATAGTATATGTTACAATGGCCATATTACGATGACGGTCGTCATCGTACCACAGCTATGGTATCATCGTCGACAAGCATCGTCATCATGCCATCGCATTGATAGAACCAGGGCGATGCTACGTTGCTAAAATTGCATAATTCAGTCACCATAGGAAACTAACCGGGAGTTTCGAATTTCACCAGCCTTCGATTCTTTAGTCAAATAATTGTTATGATATTCTCCACAGATTTCCGTGTCAAAGGCAATTAATAATGGACAATTGATTAATCTTATTGGAGACGCTATTGCGAATGCCGAGGCAGAAGAGGGCCTACTGGAAGACCGATATAATGCAGGTAGGCTAATCACCATGTCCCTGTAACTGCCAAATGTTTCCCTCGATATCCTTTTAAGTTCATCCGCTGTTGTGGGGGGATTAGATTTAATGTCACACTCAATGCTATTTCATTCATATGGTGACAGTCTGTTTGGTTGAACAGAGGAAGCTGGAGTACCCGGAGAGAAGCACCGCCCGTCGACATTCAAAAACCACTCGGCCACCGAAGGCCCTGATCATCCGCTGTTGTGACATGGAACCCGGACATATGAAGCTCTTTATATCTGTATCCCAATGAAATTCCAAATCTACACGAGTTCTGGACGTAAATACTCATTAACGAACAATGTCATGTAAACGCTAACATGACAGTTTGGCAGATATAGCAAATAATGTAACCGCAATACCGAGAGTAAAACTGCAAAGCCATCATTGCATTTGATTAATTATGTTGATGAATGGACGTATTCCCATCTGTCTTTGAAAAATTGGGTATATAACTATTGATAAACGAAATGATTGAATGTAAGACTGGTGGCGAGGACTCATTTTTCCTGACGTTAGGTTCTTCAGGGCATCCAAGTCAAATTCCTTGCTTATGATTGATTAATTGTATTCTTACGTTCATAGACTATAGTTTCAAACATGTTAAGGCATATAGTTCACTGAATATTAACATATTATAGTGGATATATCAAAGACCAACTATCCAATCAAATTCCTGTTTTTTTTATTTGGCCCCGTCAACCAATCAACTGACAGAACTATCATTCTAGTTGATCGCTTGCTGTGCAAACCTTCCATAACACGAACGTGAAGTTAAAATCTTAATACGATGTTTGTTCTTTTGTTTTCTTCAGAGATTCTCTGATAATAAACCTATAGTTTCTAGGCTGATGACGTTAAGAGTGCTTATTAGCGATATCACGGCCTTTAAATTGTAGTTTGATATACCCAGGGCAATGTCCTCCTTGTTGTATTCCATGCCACGAAGATCTCATAGTGGAACATATTCTTGTCGACTGTATAGATTTTAGGACTGTAAGAGATTCTTTTTATCGAGCAACTACTTTAGGAGATATTTTTGGTCGGATGAGGGATGATGGTCTTAGGGTGTTTGAGAGCAATCGGTTTGTTGCATAAGTTTTAATGTGTGTATGTTTAATGTGTTGAATATTAACTTGAATACTTAGAATTTTGTTGGATCGCCGCTGTATAGCTGAAATATTTCTGAACGCGATGTTAAACCTTAATTCTCTCTCTTTCACTCTCTCTCTGTTATCTAGCCTATGTCACTGATATCATATTAAATGGAAATGATATACTCTTATTGATTTTATTTGTGTATTCCTACTACTCTAACCATTATATAGATTTAATTGTACATAATCAAATCTATCGGATAAGATTCCATTCGATTCAGTCCGAAATATGACCTTTCAGAAGGACAAGTGTCCGAGCATATCTATTTGAAACATGTTCTACATATTTTTCTGTGGCGTGGAAAGATTTCTGGAAGAGCATTTCAACTTTCATGTTTTCAGGTATAGATCAGCTCGTCCCGGACTTCTTAACATGTGACCCACTTCTGTTGGCGGAGAGTCCTGTGGATTCCAGTTATATTGAGTGGCAAAGCAGGCGAATAAACTGGATTGCCAGGCTACTGAAGTACGTTCATTACAATACATATACATAGTTCGGCTACTGAGCTAAATTCATCAGCTACTGATGTAGTTGCATTCCAATACATAGACATTTGGTCGGCTACTGTGGTACGTTCATTGAAATAGGGCGCAGTCTACACCTAGATGTTGTGCGGGTAAAGCAGGCATGGATTCGAGTCTTTTGCCATAAATAGATGTAAAATCTTCAACAACATCCCGGTAAAAGTATATATTTTCTGAATTGGCATACTCGTGCAATTAGTAATGAGCTATTGAAATTGAAACACAAAGACGTTTAACCCTCCTTAAGCCTCTGGCAACTTTTCTGGACAACGTATGAAATGATCTTTGTTGTGGATGATAAAGTGTTTCCCGGCCAACGGGCATTTTGAAATAGTGAAAAAAGGGGGTCGACCCACTCGTTTTCTTGTAAAATTGTACCGCCGTGAAGGAATCATAATTTTTCGCTTCCCGAAACAGTTCGGATTTTGGCCTGCCAGATGTTCACCTCCGAGCACGATTAATTCTGTAGTGACGCGTAGATGCAATCAATCAGCAATTGTTATATGCTCGTTTGGAGAAATGGTTACGTCCATCAGGATGATAGTATAGGCATCAGTTAGTAGAAAGGGAAGGAGAATTACCATGCTGTCTGAACGGGCGACCGTAGTATGAAATTAGACAGGGGCCAATTTGCGCGGAACCGTAGGAAATGTGGACTACACCCAAACTCTATTTTCATACATACATACGTCACCTACTGAATTTACATTACCATTTCAAAAAAGCTATATTCAATCATCAATAGGAATATTGATTTCCTCAATACCTGTAGTGAGAAGGATGATGAAGCTTAAATATATTTCTTTTGCTGACAGGGAGCGAAATGCTGGCATGCCCTTGGAAGATGTGATTCTTCATCAACAGGCAATACAGAGTGGAATCGAATGCCCATTTGTTCATCCAACTTGCGGGCCCAGTCCATATCGTTCCGTCGATGGGTCATGCAATAACATGGCGGATCCTTTACTTGGGGCCGCAAATACTCCATTTATAAGAGAGATGCCTGCGACGTACGAAAGTGGTAAGTTCCATAATATCGATATTCCATGGCTAGTAAAAGCAACAAGGGTGACGTGAAAAGATGTCGGAGTACTGACAAGAAAACGTATGATCCAACAGGCAAATATATTATCTGCGTTATATCTAAAAATATCACAAGAACAAAAACAAATTTCTGTAATGATTTGTGTACCAGCTACGCTTTTATTGTAACTGTGCCTGTGTACATCTTGAATGGCATGATCACATGGCCCCCAGCCCTGGCATGAGCGGTAGTAGGTGCAAATGTTTAAGAGCGATTATGTAATAGACCTATCAAGTCATCTGATGACGAAACAAGTGAAGAAACATGTGACCGTCAGATAGAGAACAATTCAGTTGATAATATTCCAGAGGTGATTAAAGGTAAAACCAAGTGAAACCGTGTGTCATTGAATTCTGAGAATTCAAACTTGATGGTCCACAAACAAGTTTTGAAATACAATATCGAAGCGATATATTTAGCGTTCCATCCTCGAACTATTATGAAAGAGATGTCAAGGTATATATGAAATGGCGACTCAATGTCAATTTTTTCCTTCAGATTTAGGCAGAGACGACGCTCCGCGGGTAACTGCAGCAGATGGTTCGTCAATTTTGCCCAACGCACGTGTTATAAGTACATTGGTTCACGAAGCTGCAACAACGACCAATCCAGAATCCGACCTGACGTTTCACTTCACCATGTGGGGACAGTTTCTGGCCCACGATCTAACTGACCGAGCACCGGGGAAAGGTAAACAATGGGAGGAGGAGATGGGAAACCGACTTACAATATTTCAAATTCTGATTAGTACATATATACTCGTTACAAACTATCTTCTAAAAATATGGTACAAAACCGGTTCTGACTAGTGTATCTTCTGCAGACCTTATATAATGTTCGAAAGATATGGAATAAACTCCAAGCCTAAATGGCGGTCTATGGATTCTCAGGGATGTACCCTCCGCTCTCCTGATGGGTTGATGCTAATCGATTATTTATTTAAAACGCCAATCGTCTGTGTAGAAGCTGAAACATTAAATCCTCATTTTACGGGTTGAAATAATTCTGAAAGCCTGTAGGAGAAGTTGTGGTATTCGTCCGGGGATAGATACTGACTGATGTTTCGTATCGTTTGTAATCACTCTCAAGAAAAGAGCTAGATGCTTAAACACAGTACGGATCGGCTTGGCATTATAGCCGTCTGTTGGAACTATTTTAAGCTTCTAACAAATAGATGCTGCTTTGCGCTGAAACAATATGGGACAAATCTGCTACCCAAGAAGAAATTTTGAGTGTTCCAAAATGGTTTTGGTCGCGCCAGCCTGACAGTTTTAGTGGGACCACGAAGGATCGACGTTGGTATCATGGTCGTTTGAGAAATACATCGATTTTATCGGGAAAGCTATGAAAATATTTAATCTGAATTGAATGTTGATATATTATTGAGATGTAAATTGTTCAAGTGAGGTTTCTTTACGAGGAAAGATAATCAACTTCAGCCACCTCAACCGTGGCACTGGCAAAGATAAACACATGCATATGTATTGGAGTGATAGAGAGGAGTATGTATTTCAGAGTTTTCAGGAACATAATTGTAAATAACAGCGATGGGTGATGAGAATTAAACCGGTGCTAGAGGCCGTGTGGATACTTTATAGTCTCCACATGAACAGCTGCAATAAAAGCGCAGCTGAGATATAAGGCTACTTCAGTGGCCTGACCTACATCATCCAACTTAGGATGGAAGGTCACAGATTCAGAATTTGATTGACTGATTAAGGCTACTTCCGAGAATCCACCGTATTCTTGGATCTGAATGTGAGATGCCGAGGGAAGCCTTCTTATGGAGTCATTTGGTTGCTTTATAGTCGCCAGGCGTCGTTAATGTTTACCACCTCTTGCATATCGCTCCAATTTGTGTAATGAATAAAACGTGGTTTAGGCATTTTTATAGCTTTCCTATGGCTCGAATCATAAATACTTCCACACATTTCAAACAAAGAAAGCAAGAAGCTTAATTACGTTGCATAACGAAATAAATAATTTTAAACAGTCATAATGGAGAACCGCCGTAATATCAAGCACACGCAAAAAAACCATTCACAATAAAGCAATATAGCCAAGGTACCCGACGACCAAAGTGTTCATCTAAGTCAAATGTAAAGCAACTGACAAAAAGTGGTGGATGAATTATCAAAGCACCTAGCGATGGTTTTCGGAGGTAATTTCACTCTACACATATCGCAAAGTTTTCGCGAATGTGCACTTCTTCACCAACCAAAAATATTGCGACACTTCAAAGTAGGTGAGACTCCGCCTCTCCATTTCACACCCCCTTGTCATTTCACACTCAAAGACTATATATGAGGTTTTGTATATGTGATTTGATCTGATCCCCCCCCCCCTCTCAAACGTTCTACACTCCGGAACGACAAGAAAACCAGAGCTGACACTCCGTGACTTTGTTGTTGCATTACCTCCCGAGCAGAGGATCATGGGTAAATTCATGATGACGGTGTAATTCATAATTCCGGGGGTACCAGAAAGGTGAGGTTTTCGTCATTTTTTACAAAATTTCTGCATTTCTGAGTGAAAAACCGGGCGAAAATTATTTTATCTACCACAAATGGCTTTTTTGAATATGACGTCACTATGCCGTCGTCATAGCAGCCATCTTGGCGTGACCCATAGGTATAGTGTGGTAAGTTTTAGCCCCCAGCTGATGGGGTAAAAAAGTATTTAGTGGGTGCGGGGGATGCGAAACGCAGGCCAGGTAGTGTTAATCCAACAAACAGTCCTGTATTAATTGACAATATGGGAAGATCGGGTTCAATATTGAATGGAGAACATAGGTATATTGATTTCAAGACGGATTGCATTTGAGAAAAAGGTCCTCTGTCAGAAAGTATTGAAGAGGGTATTCTGTAATTTGGAGTCCATTAATAGACTCCTGAATTACATCTCGTTTCTCTGTTAACAGGGCATGACCAGGCAGTTATCGATTGTGTTGACCAGTCCCTTCCCACGTGAGTTGAAATATTGAAAACGTTTTATTTTTCATATTTGTTCATGACTGCCTGATCAAATAATGTGGTACATGTAATACACGTCCAGAAGACAACATATCATTGAACAACAGATATAACATTCTCTTCGAGTGAATAGCTACTATCGCTATACCCTGTATGGAATTTATTTTGCATGGGCCGGATTTATCATGATGTGGCATTCGGGTGAGTTTCGAACGATATGAGAAGAGTCATTCTAGAAAAAATCTTGGCATTAATTTTCATTTCACCTACATTCTAAACTGTTGAATGCTCCTGTTTTAGGCCGGGTTACACTTGTTTTAATATCGACGTTCCTGTGGGCGACTTCTTCAGAAATTACGGAAGAGATCAGCTCAACTTTCCTAGATCGACTGAAGTAACCGATCTTCATTGCGAAGAGGGTAAGTTAGTAGTTTGGCATAGATCGTCAAGAATGTCAATTCTAATTCGTGAACTACTTTGAAGCTTGCCCAAAATCAATAGGTAACTCGTAAATTTTCTCTTTTGCAGTATGTATAACAAACTGAACTGTACAAAAAGACCATAAATATACTCTGTGATATTGATAATACATCACGCTTGAAATAACTTTGTAATTCTCTCCATATAAAACTCCAGTACTTTAGATCCATGTACTGGAATTCAATTACATGGGGATGTCATAATATATTGGTGTTCGCTGACACAAAGGTCAGTAATTGCCGTGTACGGCTATAGAGGTGTGTGCAGATTTATAATCGCAGGGTGCAACTCTCACCCATGTTTGCAGAACAGAAACCTTTTATACACACCACAATACTGATAAATTTGGCTATCCCTTCTTTTCGATGAAGATGGAACAAGAAGTCCAGGACTTGTTCTTTGCTGATACCTCGTTCACAGTGCTTTGAGGAAGTTACAGACAAGTTCAATTTTACGCGCATGTTTCTGTACATCTACCAAGATATGGATATTTATAGAAAAATTAAGGAAAATAGGCTTATAAGAGAAGAGTGAAAAAAGGATATTTGAATTGTTTTTTGTGTTCTCCAAATGTCGAGGCAATGAACCTGAACCCTGATGACGTATTATACCTTTCAGTCACGTGATGATAAGTGATCCCTTATTCAGAAATGTACGATTTAGCTCCTCTATGTCCTCTATGTAACCCCATACACATTCCGACTGTGCCAGTCCAGGAACCTAGTGATCATTAAGTTGATTTCACGTCACTGAGGGAGGTTGAATTGAAGAAAAGTTCCCATCTAGCCATTTAATTGTCTTGGATGTTGGGTACCTGCATTGCACCCAGAGTTAGAAGTCGGATTTTATTTCATGGATGTAGGGGGCCTACGCCATCAGGTTTCAGGGCAATACTACGTCAACGAAGTAACGCTGGAAAACTGACTTAGCGAAATCTGGGTAAATTGACCTCATGACCATTTTAGAATTTTTCATAGTTCCAAAAAACTATTGAGGCATGTTGGAGAAAATGACATTTTAAGTTCTTAGAAAACCGTAGCTGGCATTTTTCATAGAATTTCTATCCAATCCAATATATTAGAGTAAGGTTAAGCCACCATAGTACACCATATACATTCCTAGATTGTACAAAATTAAACCTGATGACCCCTGAATTACTTTAGTTTGAATGTTGAAGGTTTGCTGTACCTCTTAAAAAATATAAAAAATGACATTTCATTTGCACCTCCTTAATTATCTTTCATTTATTATGTAGGCACGCGTCAACAACTCAACACGGCTACCTCCTTTATAGATGGCGGTTCAGTTTATGGAGCTAGCGAGGACAAGCTAGACTACATAAGAAGCTATGTTGGAGGTAGGTCCAATATTGTACAAACACTGGAATCCTTTATCGTTTTATAAAATACACCACGACTTAAAGGAACGGGGAAGCAGCTATACAAGCCAGGCACATCTCCTCGCAGAACTCAATGATTTACGGCCTACTGGTATTTCAGAATACTCGTGGAATATTTAATCGGTATTTAATATGTTGTGGTGTATAGATCTACTGTTCTTATACGCCCTATCATTAAAATGAAAATTGTTCCACGAGGATATGTTAGTCTTATGTAACATATGAGATATGATGCTGGAGGGGTTTTTTGTTGTGGGGGGGTTGAGGGATGACGGTTATATTAACGTACTTGGATTTATCGCTGTCATTTGGTTTTCCATTCAATCATTTTTGGTAACGCTGGCCCAGTAGGATGACAATTTTAACGGGTTAACCCTATCTGGCCTGGGCTTTTTGGGACCTGTCCAGGCCTGGGGGGGGACCGAAATGGCCCCCCCTAATTATTTTTCTTACCCCTTGAGCTAGGAGGCTGAAACTTATCACACTATACCCCTGGGTCAAGCTCTACCAGAAAATGTAAAAAAATCCAAGATGGCCGCTTTGATGACTGACGTCACAGTGACGTCATTTTCAAAAACGGCATTTTTTGGTCGATTTTTCGGTCAGATTTTCCGAATTTTTTATTTTAGCAATTTCTCCGCAAAAACTGCATGATAAATTAGTAAATATTAATGTGATGTGAAATAAAATAGTTTTTGCGCACTTTTCATCGCGGAAAAGCAGAAATTTTGAAGAAATATGACAAAAATATCACTTTTCTGCTACCCCATGTGGCCGCCATCTTGGATTTACCCATGATCCTCTGCTCGGGGGGTCATGCAAATAGGCTCAAAATGGCCCCAATATGACAAACTATAAAGTCACGGAGTTTCAGCTCTCCGTTTTTTGTCTTTCCGGATATAGCGCAGAAAGTTTGGTAGGGGGGGCCATAATGGCCCCCCCAGGCCAGATAGGGTTAAGTCGCCATATACCAAGAAAGTATCGATTTTGAATGACAACAGGATAGCATCTACAGCCCAGGTACCGTTGATATCTCCGAAACTCCTGATCAACACCTGTCTGTAGCTTATTCATATGTCACATTGCGCCCCATGCCACGAAGATCGAAGTGAAGCATATTCTTATCGACTGTATAGATTTTAAGATTGCAAGACATTTTTTTTATCGAGCGACTAGTTTGGAAGATCTTGGGTTATTTGAGAGAAACCGGGCTGTTGCATAAGTTTTAATGTGTATATGTTTTAATGCGTTGGATTACTAGTTAGTGACTTAAGTACTTAGAATTTTGTTTGGTCGTCGCTATATAGCTGAAATATCGCTGAACGGGACATTAAACCTTAATTCTCTCTCTCCCCTGCTTTTTATAGAGCGACTATTTTGAAAAATCTTTTTAGTCGGGTAAGGGAGGATTGCATCTTGGGTTATTTGAGAGAAGTCGGGCTGTTACATAAGTTCTCATGTGTGTATGTTTTAATGCGTTGGATTACTAAGTTAGTGACTTGAGTACTTAGAATTTTGTTTGATCGTCGATATAGAGCTGAAATATTGTTGAACACGACATTAAACCTTAATTCTATCTCTCTCTCTCTCTCTGTCTCAATAACCTCATAATATTGTGCCCGATATATTCGACGTCACCGGCCAATTGTGTAGACCAAGACCAAGTAATTGCATCATAGGTGCGAGTTTAGTAAGTTGCGTTTTGCATTTAGGGATTGTTCTCATTGAAAATGGTTGGCTACATGTATATATCTTGTTATGTCTCCTTGGAATTTGATGATTATATTGTCTTATAAGCTAGGCTTTTCGATGGACGATGGCTGAATACTAAATGCTGGGGTTGGCTCCTGTATTGGGACCTTTAGGATATTATATGCTTTGTGTCCCTTAGTAAAGTTCGCTGTCACAGATCGACCGGTCTCAGCAGCAATTCCGAAGACGATTGTCCATGACACGCCTTGACGCACCCGGAAGCGACATATGCAATTTTTCATATGGCTTTCACTATAATTTAACTTTCGATACCCTTTCTTTACCGGATGTCACCCGATATATCCCCAAAATCCGACATTTATAGAAAAATGTGCATTCGTATCAATTGAGCTTGAATAATGAACCTAGAGTATCCGTTAGAGCTGTTACCAACAGCTGAATGTTTACCTATCTGACGGATTTGTTGTTTTTTTTCCTCCAAATTTACACTTGATTTTCAGCAGTATTTTTGTTATTTTGGGAATACACTATATTAGTATAGTACAGATTCTAGTGCTGATTTGTTGAAACCCTTCGGAATTCGAACCATCGACCCTCACTTTAAGGCACCAGATCGCCAGCACCATATTTTTGCGATCTAAACCACTCGGCCAACGGGCCTTCCACGAAAAATAGGAGGTAGGAGACCGGTAGCCCTGAAAGCGAACATATATCTTGGAAGTGATTGCATGTTCGTTATTTTGGGATTACATTGTCTTAATATAGCTCAAATTCTAGTGCTGAAATCGGTCGTACCATACGGGTTTCGAACCAGCGACCACCAGAGTAAGGCACCTAATCGCCAGCACTGTAAGTTGACCATCTGACCCGCTCGGCTTGAAAGCCAACACACAGTACACAGAGACCGTACACTGTAGGGGACTTGTAATCGGATTGAGCTCAAAGGCGCAAAACGTGTGAATCGCCTAGAGGTTTCTTGCCATAACGTGACCTCGAATCGAGAAAACCGAGAGCAAAATTCACCCGAGACGCTATTTTATTTTTCTCTTGATTCGTCTTAATACACATCTCGCAATACCATGCCTGTTTTGAGGCTCCCATTTACAGATCGCATCCTACATGATTTAAACAAGATATTTATAGATATATTTTGTTAACTTTGTTCAGAGATATTTGATACATCGTGAAAATTGGACGTTAAATGCAATAGCACAGTTCAAGTTATTTGATATATTGATTATTATTTAATTTAACAGGTGAGCTGAGCCAGTCTGAACCGAACCACCTTCCATATCTCTCACATCCTACGCCAATTGTTGCAAAGAAAGGTTTAGCTTTCATGCAAGCAGGTACGGTTGAAATTTAATCAATTATAACTAGTGATATAACTTCCAGTAGTTTATGACAAGTAAATATGCTGCTGCTGGTTGCTGATTTTGATAAATACACTAACCGTAATTTTAACGTTCATTATCTGTGATTATCTCGGATATAGTCCACACTTAACTTAGTGTCTTTCCGTCATAATTTCACATGTTTCGCCCTCGATTCTGCATCTGCAAAATAATCGTGTTCGTTCAACTGTGAGTATGATCTCATTGCAGGTGACGACAGGGTGACAGAGTTCACCGGTTTAACAGGAATCGAGACGGTCTGGCCAAGAGAACACAACCGAGTCGCAGCGCAACTAGCGTCGTTTAATCCTTCCTGGGACGACGAAACGCTCTTCCAGGAGACAAGGCGAATCATCATCGCTATGATTCAACATATATCTTACAACGAATGGTTACCAGCTGCACTAGGTTCCACCATTATGACAGCATACGACCTAGATTTGTTGCCCACCGGGTTTTTTCATGGGTACAACGCGACTGCTGACCCGTCCGTGTCTAACGCCCTCGTTGGCGCCGCTTTTCGGTTCGGGCATACATTAATGAGGACCGAATTCAATCCCGTAGACGAGCAATTCGCCGCTACATCCAGCCCGGCCTTGGTGCTAGAGGACCTTTTCTTCAAGTCCAACATCTATCTCCTAAACGAGCAGAGCTTTATGAGAGGAACCATGGTGGATGCCAGCGAGCAATTCGACCATATTATCACCCACAACCTGGTGAACAGCCTTTACCAGACAGAAACTGGAAACGGTTTTGACCTCCCCGCTTTCAACATCCAGAGAGGGAGAGAACACGGGTTAGCTACTTACAACGCTTTCCGGACACATTATGGCTTGGTTGCTGCAACTGAATTTTCTACTAGCACTAGCCCAAACCCCGGGTTTGTAGATATGCCCCAGGAGGCGGTGACGCTTCTGGATTCCGTCTATGAGTAAGTACATGCACCATTAAAAAGAAATGTTCATACGCAGAATACAGATGAAGTGTACACAGTTCATTACCCATACAAAGTATGGAATTGGTGATAAGAAACATGCAAGTAGAATATTACAAAAAGGCTAGATATGTTTATACATTGATAATGCATTACATGCTTGGCTTAAGATTGTCTTTAAATATTTATATTGTGTTATCTACTTGACTGTTGGTGCTAATCTGGTCTAATGAAATCCTTTGATTATATATGCGAAAATTCTCCAAGAACGAGCACAGACTGCTGAATGCAGGAACTGACGCTTTTATAATGATTGTTGGCAAGAGGAATCATCGTGAATGCTTGTTGAATATGGAATCTGTCGTCTTGGTAAGGGTAATCTGAATACATGTAGGTCTAGTTTAGTTGAAAAACCTGACTTTGCGGCTCCGACTGCCCGGGATTATATATGTTGACGATGAACTAATAAACGGAAAATCTGCCTTCTATCAGATTATGTCTTTCACCGGCTCATCTTCGACTTGACTTATTCATATAACATAGTATTTTATTTTATTTTCCAGTATTTTATGTTTGGACCAACTCAATTAAAAGGCGGGCGATCAGCATATGTTTGACGTTTTGGTAGTTTTATTCATGCTAATTAGCCGCTGGCTCCTAACAATGAGACCAAATGGCAAGCATCAGGTCCGACATTCAATATTCAGCCGTCGTCCATGAAAGAATTTCCGCATCACTATTCGGAAGACCTATTTCGTATGACAGCACCATATACCTACACCATATTTTGCACGTTTGATCACGTCAGCATTTTCTGACCTTCTCATGTAGGCCTACCCAATCACGCATTGTGAAATAATACTGTTTTGCAGCCACCCAGACGATGTAGACTTGTGGACGGGTGGGGTATCTGAAACAGCCATTACAGGGGCCGCACTGGGGCCACTCTTCGCCAACATGATGGGCAGACAGTTCCGAGAGCTTAGACGGGGAGACCGATTTTGGTACGAGAGGGGAGCGGGTCCAGGAGCCTTCACTGCGGGTAAATTATGGTTACATGCCGAGACGACTGATTTATATAAATATGGCAACACATGCAATAAGTACTAACAATAACATTATCCAAGACTACTAGCCATGAAGCGTGCTAATTTCAGCCGACTCGAATGAACTTGGGGATATGCGCAATTTGAAAATTTCCCCTCTTTTTGTATGCATAGCCATAGAATTACAGTCCTTCGTGATTCTGTTGTTCAGGCCTTTATTTTACCGCAAAGCCTGCCGTCTAGAATCCTATTTGTACCCAGATACATTACTGACCACAGCTGAACAGTGAACCAGCTATTTTATTTTAATGACAATAAACCATTCACTTCGTATAGATATATCATTCATAGTGAATTCTTATCGAAAATTTGTCTTAAGTGACACCGGTCACAATACCAATATACTTATTCATGATAAACAAAATAAGTACATTCGTCCTTGATTTGTTGGAAATACATATTGTCTCAATCTACTGGTGATGTATCGATATTAGGAGATTTCGACTGCGACATATACTATATGTTCGCTGAACATTTCTAAATTCCAGGTCAGCTTGATGAGATCAGAAAGGTTACCTATTCAAGAGTCCTGTGCAACAGCTTGGATTTCACAACCATTCAACCTGAAGCGTTTAAACTCCAGACTGTTACTGGGTAAGTAATTCGATAAAAGTGTGACTGAGTTAGTGGAAATGTATTTTGTCCGAGACTCACTCCGGGTCCTTGAACTGTTCATCGGTGAAATGTAATCAAAAAAGCAGTCTGTGACTTCATTTTCATCTGACGACGATACAGCTCACCAATCCCCAGTGTACGAATTGTCACAGCAACACAGCTCACCAATTACCAATACACGAGTTGTCAGAGCATTTCCATCATAGCTCTCTAGATTTGTATCTAATACCGCTTATGCCGGTGGTCACGTCATCCATTTTGCCACATGAACAGGTACAATAAAAACGTACCTGAGATACAACACATATCACGAATCGTTAGATTCTTGATATGTGCCATAGAATAGGTAAACCAGAAGACTATACTGTGAAGTCATGTGGCTCTGTCAGTATGTCGGCAACTCTTCCCACTTCCCTTATATGTGTTGTAATTCTTCTCATGTTGCACCATCATATATTCTCATAGCTGTTGCATAATGCAGGCCCCACTGGAATATTACAACAAGAATTAAGCAATTACAAGCGTCTGGCCCGCCATTCATAATTCAGCCGTCTTCCATAGAATAACCGCGTGCATAATCCAAGACTCATTCCTTATTCCCTATAACAGTATTAGCACCAAGACAGTCATAGTATACATAAACATAAGCTAGCTTCCTGCAAGAGAGAAGAGATCAATAGTTTTCAATGATGACGGCAAGACATCATGATGTTCCAAAAATATCAAATCCGTATCGCTGATCAGTATTCTTAATCCATAATATTCGTTGTAAAGTCGTCATCTAGAGAATGATGTATCTCAGTCACGCTTTGATTGTATCTGCTCATATGAGCATCATGAGGATCTTGAAGTACATGGGTTCATACGGTCCCTAGCCCTGGGTTAAGCAAAATTAGACACAAGTTACGAAACGTAAAGCCATATATCTTGCCCGCTACGCTCGTATTTTGTTATCTGCATGCGATATGTATCGCCAAATTTGAGAAACTTTGAGTAGAGGCGCTTAGTGGTATAGCCCTGTTTTATAAGTTTCTGCAACAATGTTTTGTGACGTTGATTAAAATCGTCACATTTAACACAGGATCTAGCAAATACTGGTAGGCGAGATGTGTATACTGTGGTTATTGTGGAAAGGTGGGCAAGTGTAACAAAAAAATGTGAAGAGGCAATGGCTAATAAAACTTCTTCAACATAGTCTAACCTTGAATACATCTTAAAGAACAGCACTGAGAACGGCAAATGTGTCTTCATGTTAAATCGAAGAAATTACATACAAGGCAATTTCTATGACAAAATGTACTGAATGAGCATACACACAAATGTATCACTAGCTGTCTAAGGGAGGTAATGCACGTGTTTACTGTATTCGTGCTTGTCTTATTGCTACGTTTGTATTTTCAGGAATGAAGCGGTAGACTGCAGCACTATATACGAATTTGATTTAAGCAAGTGGGCTACCGTTTGATTGGTTTCCATTAGTCGAAAGAACTGTTGGCTCGCCAATGGGAGGGAAGGGAACAGAGGACAGGAGCAGACCCACGGGCCATTGGTGAGGAGGGACTGAAAGCAAAACCGCATGAGTTAACGTTATCAACCGATTCAGACGAGGCATACCAGCGGATGGATCGTCCCTGTTCTCTTCTATAGACAGATCTTTTATCAAAATGAAATATTGTATACAGCTCCTGTAGATATATTTGATGAATACATCTAATTGCATCATCGTCTTTTGGTCTTTCTGTGGAATATACTGTCATATGTGATCTTTGTGACCATTCAATCTTATTGGTGGTGTCGGGTTTAGAATATTGGATGTAGCGCTACGTACTTTTTGAACGACCATTCTGAATGAATTATCCTTCTGCTAAGATCAAGAGTCTAATCTTTTATGTTATTTTGAGAATCTCTATCTAAATAATAATAACTGGATATCGTCATGTGCATGTGTAATGCAAACCATTATTAAGGATATGCAATGGAAACTTTGTGAACTTGGAGTGCAGTCGTAATATTTCAGGGCTTAAATACGCTCGAATTATCCAAATGAATTGATTTTTATTGTAATTTTATTTCACTCGCAATATATACAATATTCTTAACAATTCACTACATAGGGATTCGGGGGATTAAAAACCCAAGGGGTGGGGAGGGGCTTGTTTCAGCCTTTGGTTTCGAAATTATCAGGTTCTAATGACAGCGAGTGAATACAAAAATATATTAATTAACTTTTTTCATCGGCTTTTTGAGGCTGCCTTTCAAAATGGTAGGTATGAGTGATAGTACTAATAATAATGTTGGGGCTTCATTTTAAAATTGAAAAGGGGTAAAAATCTTTTACTGGAGGGTAATTTGTTCAGATCCTGGGTCTTTTACTTACACTTTTATTTTGATCAGTTGAGTAGAAAGGTCTATATATGTCCAGTCTAGATGTTCGAGTCTGGTATCGGCGGAGATTAGTTTTGAATGATAGCGGCAAGACATCATGATGTACCAAAAATATCTAATCCGTATCGCTGATCAGTATTCTTAATCCATATGATATTCGTTGTAAAGTAGTCATCTGGAGAATGAGGTAGGCCTACACCGATTGTGACTGTTCATATCAGCACTGTGAGCACTTTGTTATTACCTTGACAGATCACCTCAAGCGAATAAATTTTGACACCAAACGTCATTTATTTTATCAAATTTTTGATGCTGTTTTCCTTGCTTCGGGTTATCTTTGAATTATCGCAATTCTGTTTGGTACGATATGTTACATAATTTGAGTTTTTGTTAGTTTAGATAACGGTTCTCTATAAGTATTCGTAAATATACATCTCAGTCTGTTCACTCATGATTTATTATGTCTTTCACTTTATGAATTCATTAAATCGAGCGAGGTTCTTCAGCACCACATTTCCATTGTTGTATTATTCTATCATAGATTCTACTATCTATACGTGTTTGTTAGCAGGAAAAAGAAGGCTTAACACATCTGACCTCACTCGCAATATAACGAGAATATTCGGAAACATATATCCCTCATTAATCATATTATGAAGGATGATTATTTTCATCAGATGACTTGATATTTGTATCTAATACCGCTAAAACCGGTTCTAGGGGCCGTTCAATATACCTACCTGAACAGCTACAAAAAAGCGTGGCGTAGATACGAATCTTCACTGGGATCAGTTTTAGTTCTTTTGATGTGGTTGGATATACAGTCAGAATATTGGCCTGTGGGGTCATCTATTTTCACCGCCTTTATACGTTGCCTTTAATAATCGCTATATTTGTTTCATGAACTAATTAATTCACGGTTAAGATTGAAATTCAAAATGGTAAATGAAAAACACCGTTCTTTTCCGTATCGCAAGAGGATTTGCCCTAGCACATGACTGCGTTGACTGGACCCAATTTATAGTGATTTACATAATCTGCGTGGATGAATGAAGCGCTTGGTTGACGTCGGGCTTCACATATATTTATTCTGAATATGAATTTGCATTCTATAAATACTCTTTCGTTTTGACCGTTTCTTTCTTCTGTCTGGCGGTCACAAATTCATCAATTTCCAACAAATTATTTGATAGGGTTATTACATCATCGCTCTGATATAGTTGTATCAAATACCGCTCAAGCCGATGCTAGGGGCCGTGGTCATGTCATTCAAGATGTCCACATGAACAACTACATCCTGGCTGGGATTCAAATCATCACGGAGATGACTTTTGTTTCTTGTCTTGTTTTTAGTAATATGCAGTCAGTTTATTTGTCTGTGGGGTCATACTACTTTGTCAGTACGCCGGTGTCGCTTTCCTCCACCTTTGAATGTTGCGTTTAATCCGTCATATACGGTCTGGTGGGTTTAAAGGGTACCATACTTACCCTGGTCTAAATTACATGTGCAATCTTGACTTGATAGATTATGTGTGTTCACATCTCGGGTTCAAATGCTGGATGTTAACCCTCTCTGGCCTGGGCATTTCAGGACCTGTCCGTGGTTGAGGGAGGGGGGGGGGGGGGATTTCGGCATCACACCAGACGCTTGCGAGACAGGCAAATGCTCTGAGGCCAGCTGAAGTGTGAGAGTGGATGAGGTAATGTTTTTGTTTGGGCTAATCACAGCCGTTGATTGTGGGACAACACCTTCACTCAAACATATTCATATGTTAAACTCTAAAAAGAATGTATATGAACATTACAACGCATATAAGGGAAGTGGGAAGAGATGCTGACATACTGACAGAGCCACATGACTTCACAGTATAGTCTTCTGGTTAATTTACTCTAAAGCACATACCATGTGGTATGTGTTCTATCTAAGGTACCGTACGCTTTTATTGTACCTGTTGATGCGGCAAATTGGATGACCTGAACACACGGCCCCTAGCACCGGCATAAGCGGAATTATGATAAATGATAAATTATGATAAATCAATGAAATAAAAATGGTAAAGTTGAACTGACGCCGATACTCTTTGTTATATAGGTTAGATGTCCGAAAATCAGAAATATACACTATCTGTTCCTTATGAAGCAATGTTAAAGTGGTTTGTCACTGACGAGAGCAATCCAATGACCCAAAGATTAGATGAAAAGTAAACACGAAATTATGTTGGCAGCCAACATTAATTTGAGTGAGACATGAGTGAGAAGAGTTAGACATCGCGACTGATGATGGCTATATAACGTGTCAGGACGAGACCAGGTAAAAGCTATAATAGAAAAATATTGGATGTACACCAGGTTGACTGGGTGAGAACCAGAGGAGGGAAGAGGTAATTACAAGGTAGTTCCTGCCGTGTCAGGGTAAGAATGAGACAATGGTGCCCTGACTGGCTGTCAGGGAAGCAATACCTCAATTTGTATGAGAATTTTACTGCTTTTCACATAAAACAGAAAAATGGCATACATGTAAGTAATATACAAATGCCACAGCTTGCCATTTAGTGATTGATTCAACGACATTTTTCAAGGGGGCATACATGTTGTGTGCTCATGTAAATTACATATGGCACGATATAATAACACAATATCCAAGAAAGAATAGATACTTAACTGTTAACAAGATTTTGCAAGGCAAAACAACGATGACCAGTTTAAATCGAGATTGACACATCATTTATATGAAACTCAAACTATCGTCCATTTCTTGATTTCATGCCGACGGCTTGCCCCTATAATGATTTTCACCAGCTAGCAGACATGATTAGATCTGTAAATTGGTTGGCCTACTAAATTTGCTGGGGTATGTTCCGTCAATTGGGATTCCGAGGGAACAGCCATCCCACACAAACTTATTTTAAAGAATTACATATACTCTTATGTATTGCTAGTCCATATATGGAAGCTCACCATATCGTGTGACTTGGAACATCATGGTGTCTTGCTGTCATCATTGAAAACAGTTGACCGCTTCTGTCTTGCAGGGAATTAGCCTAGTTTTATGTATACTATGATTTATCCTTTTAATTTGGCGCTAATGTTATTATATGAATTAGGTCTTTGGATTATGGATGTGGAAATTCTTTAATGGAGGACTGCTGAATATTGAATGACGGATTGAAAGCTGTTAACCGATTCACCACAAATGGGCCACTTTTAGAAAATCTCTCCATATGATATTATAGAGCCATATCATGCACAGTAGTTATCGGCAGACTGGTTGTAAATGACAAAGCCAGCCGAAAAACAGTATAACTCGCATGATGGTATGGAAACAAAACTTCGTATTTGTAGCTCATAAGTTAGGTGTAGGAAGACGCCCTGTCTAGAAAAAAATGCAACATAACTGCAGGCTCACTGTGATCACACCGGTTCTCGTCAGATCACCGAAGTTAAACAACGTTGAGCACGGTCATACTTGGATGGGTGACAGGGTGCTGTCCTGACTGTGTTGATCAGTGTACAGGATAATAGGAACTGTGGGCACTCTCGTGTTCTGGAACATGAAGGCACCATCATGATGTGACTGAAACATTGTTGAAAATGACGTAACATCCTATTCACTCACTAACAGGAAATAGATTAAGGTAGCAGGTGTACAACAATATCGCTGAAGTTGCTCTTATGAAACATTTCCTGTAGGGAGATTTAGCAGAGGGAGGGATCTGGTTTGACGGCGTACCAATTCAAGCTACATGTATTTGTAGGAAATTCATACTGCGACTTCCTGAGTGAAGTCTATGGCAAGCCAAAGTGCTTCTTATTCCAGAATTTCCGATATCGGAATTAAAATTTCCGATATCGGAATTAAAATTTCCGTTATCGGGAATTCATGTCCGTCAATTTCCGATATCGGAAATTGAATTCTCGATATCGGAAATTGCAATTCCCGATATCGGAAATTAGAATTTTCGATATTGAATTTCCGATATCGAGCATTGCAATTTCCGATATCGGAAATTGTCACTGAATTTTCGATATCGAAAATTGCAATTCTAGTTTGTAAAGCTTCCAGAGCTTTCATTTCCGATATGGGAAATTCAGTGACAATTTCCGATATGGGAAATTCTATTTCCGATATCGGAAATTGTCACTGAAGTTCCCATATCGGAAATTCGGAATAAAAAGCACTTTGGCTTGCCATAGAAGTCGGTTCCCTTCATGGATTTCCGCTTGAAAATTCCGAATGGGAGAAGTAGTAACGGCTTAGGATAGTATAGCTCTTGCCCATGGTACGTGCCGATTTAAAATTGTTTCCACATTACTTTGTACCCGGACTATTGGCTACTGTACAGTGCACGATTTGACATACATTATTGTGTTTTCTTGGTCTCATTTAATCGGTTTATTACCTACCAAGAACACAACATTGGTACCGTACGGTACATCTCTCGTGCACAGCCAGAACATGAGGCAGCACCTAAAAGGTGCAACAACCCCTTAGCCAGACAGTTTTAGTCAGTGTATATTGGTACACAATGAATGAAAAATGCATATGTAAAAGCCTGAAAGATTTGGTTGAATGCAGAAGATGCTTTAGCAGTGGCTTGTAAAAGATTACAATATGATAAATTCAGTGTGGGATGTTGGATGCATTGAAGGATTATAATAAATATTTTGACATAGCGTGTGCGAAAAATATGGCGGAAGAACAGAAATATTCTGAACAAAAACAAAAGGCTTCAAGCCATTTTGGCTTTGAGCCCTATTAATAATCTAAACAATAATAAAAGTCTTTGATAGCAATAACTGTATGAATCCCTGTGTACCTGTTGATTGTCTGTCTCTTTCCATCTGTGATCAAGCAGAGGATGAAGATGGGTGGATGGCAATCCGAACAGCCTTGTGATATGAATAATATGTTTCATGGACATCAAATTGTATATCTGTGAGTTTGAAATTGGTGAAAATCTGGTCAATGGTTGTCCTAAGATCTGTGGTTGGGGTGGGGATTAAGGGAAAGAGCCCATGCTCTTGGAAGAAGTCGTTTATCTTGGTTGTTTCAGCCGAGTCGACAGCAAAGTCATTGTTGAAGTCTCCAAGTATGACAACATTAGTCGCTGAACAGTGGCTCCTTAGTGATGTAGAAAGTCCGCCCAATCAGAGAAACCAGTTCTGTCATTCATCGTAAGTTTCTTGATGCACTGATGATGTATATCAAATTTTACATCGAGCACTTGAACGGTATCAAGAGATCATTAATGATTTTGCATAAATTAAAGATGGCCGCCTATCCTTCCGGTCATTTAGAGGAACTGATCTTCATTGCGAGTGTCTTGATACATCGATGCTGTATGCCAAGTTTCATATAGAACACTTAAATGGTATCCGAGATATATATCATTAAAGATTTCGCATAAATTAAAGATGGCCGCCAAGATTTCCACCCAATCAGACAAACCAGTTCTGTCATTCATCATAAGTATCTTGCTGCATCGATGATGTTTACCAAATTTTATATCGAGCACTTAAACGGTATCAGATATAGAGATCATTAATGATTTTGCATAAATTAAAAATGGGCGGCCATCCTTCCCGCCTCTCAGAAGAATTGATGTGGTTATTCAGTGCAAGTGAAGTCTCTTGATACATCGATGCTGTATACCAAGTTTCGTATAGAACACTTCAATGGTATCAAAGAAATACATCATTAAAGATTCTGCATGAATTAAAGATGGCCGCCAAGGCTTTCACCTAATCAGGAAAACTGGTTCGGTCATTCCTTCAAAGTTTCTTGATGTATCGATAATCTCTACAAAGTTTCACACTGAACAGCAAAATGGTTTCCGAGATACACAAGATTCATGGTTTCGCATAAATTAAAGATGGCCGCCAAAGTTTCCACCCAATAGGGTCCAGATTCAACAGAATTCTGGGTAATGAGCATATGGATGTGCACGGCAAGTTTGGTGTGCCTAGGGTAAGTCGTTCTAAAAAAAGCTTGGTAACGAGAAAGCTGTGATGGTTTCGCATAAATCAAAGATGGCCGCCAAAGTTTCCAACCAATCGGGTCCAGATTCAATAGGCTTGTGGTTGACCACCCAACAATTCTGTATACCAAATTTGAAGTCTCTAGACGCAACGGTTCGGTTTCTAGATCGATCACAAGAATTGTTGACGACCGGACCACCGGACGACCGGATGACCGGACGAACGACCGGACGTACATGCCAACGACAAGACCCCGCAGCCTAATAGGCTGAGGGGTAAAAACGGTGTTGGGCCAACACCATTTTTTAGTGTTGAGGCCAGTTCAACAGCAATAAGTGGTGTTGAGAAACGGTGTTGACAAAATTCAACACCAAAATGTGGCGTTGAGGCCAGCTCAACACCAAAAAACGGTATTGAGAAAATGGTGTTGACCCAATCCAACACTGAAAAATGGTGTCGAGACCAGTTCAACACCAAAAAACTGTGTTGAAAGAATGGTGTTGAAAATCTAACACTGAAAAATGGTGTTAGACCAGTTCAACACCAAAAAACAGTGTTAAGAAAAAGGGGTGTTTCGACACCAGTTTAACGCCAAAAACGCTGTTAAGAGAATGGTGTTAAAATTCCAACATTGAAAAAAAAACAAGGGTTATGTGAAACCCGGCAGGCTCGCCGTTTTGGTTTACGCCTATAAGAATGTTACCAACTACAAATTGATTTTTGAATTTACTTCAATTTCAAAATTTCAATTTAAGAAAAATGCAATTTGAATTGCCAGCCCTTATAAAAAAAATACCATGGTTTACAACAGAATGAACCATGGTAATACCATGGTACGGATGTACCATGGTTCAATGTACCATGGTTTGCATGGTACTACCATGGTAATACCATGGTTCAATGTACCATGGTTTACTCTGTTCAACTATGGTGATACCCTGGTACAGATGAACCATGGTTCAATATACCATGATGGTTCAATATACCATGGTTAACCACTTTGAACAATAGTAATAGCGTGGTACATAAAAGCCATGGTACAATATACCATAGTTAACCAAAATATTATTTCCTCGATTTTCTGGCGTAATGTTGTTAGTGACAATAAAAAAAGAAAAACAGTTGGAAGCATTTCAATTTACGAGAAATAAATGAATGGATGCAAAGTTGAATGGCTGACAGAATGACTTAGAAACCGGTAAAGTTAAACAAATGATGTTTACCAAATGTACTGATTGTAATTTGTATAAGCATGCCAATAGCGCCACGTGGTGCGAGGCAGGAGAGAAATGTTGACCTCTGAACAGTTATATATTCGGTACTCTGAACGCTTGGTCTAGAACAAAAGACATTCTTATTTTCCTGGCTGGAATCAGTGAGGCTTATAACATGTCTAATTGTGATATCTGCATTAATTATGGGGATTATAAACAAGGAAATAGTCTCCCCGTAGTTCCCGGAAATAGGAAGTTCAACTCCGAACACTTTGACCCTGCAGATCTACGGCGTTGGCCTTGCTTCGATGAGAAGACGTCTCACGAATAGACTGGCTGCCGACTTAGCATGCTGTGCATGCGGCTCAGTACCGCATGACAAAATTGCGTTTTGAAAGACAAGATTTTTGTAGCTGTCAATACATAGTCAAAATATAGTTTTGAATATCCCTAAAATATGCATATATGCGGCAAAACTAGCTGCCTGGCGAATAGAAAAGGGAAATGTGCGGATAGCTGACAGTCAACATGTGCTTCAAAGCTTTATACGATTTTTCCTAAATTTGAAGCGAATACGGAATTCTCAACTTTAACACAGAAGTATTTCTATCAAAACTATTTATCAGTTCAGTAGTTCAAGTTGCCGAATAAATCCCTCGTCGGATTTCGACTTGTCAGACAACAACACGTATACTAGTCAGGCTGACATTACGTCGCCGGGAAAGCCGATATATAGATTGATTTTTTACGTCTTATTTTTTCGAATAGGCTGTTTTTCCATGCACTGAATATGTCCTCTAATGTTCGAACATTCAAATCTTATAAAGTTTCGTATGAAATTCCCTATTTCATTTTGTGTTTATCTGTCACATGACCTGCTGGGTGATTTCCGGTCGTTTGACGTCGTAAGATTTGCATGGAGCATGCTAGTTTTTCGTTGACAGCGTCTGTTCCATATGAGTGAAAATTATAAAAGTTGTCTTGCTTGAAAGCTATAGTGCACTTCTGAAATATTATCTACCAGAATCAAACTGCAAAACTTCGTTTTAAAAATAATTCCCATTGACTTCAATGTTATTTTCGCGAGCGTCAAATCTCCCGCAGGTGACGTCCCATAAGATAAGATGAGATAATTCTTTATTGTACAAGCGTCAATGACTGATAGAGTACAAAATTCACATAACTATAACAACAGGTCAATTAATTGGTCAATTCAAAACTTACAGGACATATCATATATATCATAATGCCATATGCCGTCGGCCGGAACTCACCCAAAATGTACCACGTGACTGCACTTGTATATCTCCCAAATTGTTACTATACTTCGTTGATTTCCTTTTTTTCCGAATGGCTGATCGATTCCGTCAGGTGTGAGATCGAGAACGAGGCTTGTCATTACAACAATCATGGCGGAAGGTCTGCGAACTGTAATGGGACTAGTTACTCCTTGCAGTTCTCTGTCGAACGACAGAATGAGGATTATTGATCGCGGAGTGAGATTCTAGCATTAATTTAGGGTTCCTAACTCGGCAAATTGTTGACACTCGCTGCTCGAGTCTCCCGTTGAGCATCACGGTGAGTCAAAGGTTGAAGGGCCCGAGATTAACAACAACAACAACAACAACAACAACAACAACAGAGACGTCTCAAACTCAAAGCCCCCATGAAGTCATTCAACAATGAAGTCGGGGCTTGCTTCGTTCTTTTCACCTTGTAATTATCACTTTTAAAAAGCTGAAAAGTCCAACCACCTCCATAAAAGACACTGGTTGGACAATTTCGACATCAAGTATCTCGATAACCGTCTACGAATAAGTTGACTGAACTATGCCACCATGGCATGCAAGCTAGCTGTCTACGAATTTTTCAACAAGGATAATGCTCTGGAAATAGCCGACACTTCTCGCATTATCAGTAGATCGCGGGATGAGCTCAACAATCATTCCTGGGACTACACAGAGCTATGCACAATGAATCCATATGCGAGTTGAAATGGCCACAGCGCAATACGATAGTTGTTCCAGCCAAAGTTTTGAGATTCAGTGGTAAGTACTGTAATAAATAAAATTATGTAATTCCGAGTGTTATTTATGTTAAATGTATCACTTGATATCTCATTTTTGTTTACCATATATTTGTAGAATGGCCACCTTGCTTTAATGCTGAGCAACAGGAAAACGTAATGGGGGGCCCTCCACTTTTTGGGGCCGCAATGTTATAAGTCCTATCTTAGATAGCTCCGGTTCGACATTTAACATGGCTGGTATAGAATTCAGTTCCCCTTCCCCTTTTCAAATGTGCTCCATGGCTCCTGTAAACAATTCGATTCATAGCATGAACAAGAGGGGGATCACATTAAGCATGTTGTTAAGATTAAGTTATGTGATATTTCACTATTTCAGACAAGCGTCCCGAGCTGAAGTCCATACTGGACAGACTTCTGGATGGAGAGAATATATCCGACATTAGGAAACCCCTTGGTAGGCTGGGAAGAGAACAGAGAGGCAAGCGAACGATATCCACAAGACAATCCTCCAGTTCCGAAGATGAGGTAATTCTATAGCAAGTGAAAAATCAGCTCAAATCAAGTTAAGCTATATGTAGTAAGCAGTGCCACCAAACGAAGTCTACAATTAAATTTGGCTGAGGGTCGCTGTTTGCGAAACCGCAAAAACATTGCGAAACTGATCAAAGCACCAACGTGCTGAAAATGCCTCTGCACATATTTGTTTTTGATGACTGCAATAATCTGTCATATCCACAAAGTTAACGAGTAACTTCCGCATAATTATGGATATGTAACTTTCCTTCAATGGATGTGTATTCGCCACAACACACCTCAGAAGAATTTCGATTGCGGAACTGGATAACTGTCTGTATGTTTGATTTTCTCCTTGTATTTCAGGGGCCGCGGAGCTGGGGGGGGGGGGAAGCAGTCCAACATTTAACTTGACCGGTATAGAGTTCAGCCCCCTCACTTTCAAATGTGCTCTGCGGCTCCTGAATTGTAACAAGGTGTGATATGGCTATAACAGATTGTTTCTAGCATACATGTAAGCTTATGTACAATTTATATCAACTGTTTTTTGTCTATTTCATCAAGTATTCTGTCGCAATAAATGAGCATTTAAAAAAATTATTGTGACAGTTATTTTCAATAATTAAAAAAACACAGAATGCAGATATGCGTTACGTATGCTAGGTTATTAACTCCTCACTGTTATCTTTAATGAATTCATTTTGTATTTTTAGAATGAAAGTCCAAGAAAGACGAACAAGAAAAGCAAAGTAACTAGCGAGAAGAGGGCTGAAAGGGACATCTTGTCGATTCTCAAAGAAAGAAATTGGCAGAAACAGGTATGTACATAAGGCTGCAGTGTCCAATAAACACTTCTTTATGTGGCAATTATATTTTCATTGGTGAAGCGTTAATGTGTTATATCCCATGATCCAGAAAATGCGAATATGTGTCAAGTTTGCCATATCTTTTAGATCAAATATATTTATTGTTTACAGATCAATAGCACAATCATACAATATTATACAATTATATGATCCCAATGAGGTAAATATGTTTTATGTACTAGAGAAAAACAATATTTGCCGAGGCCAAGGGTTCCCACACAAGAGGAAGTAACTCAAATCGTATATTGAGTAGATCACCTCCCTTGTCGTATCATGGTCGTGATAGTGTTAGAGTAATGTAAATCTCTAGTTTTCAACTCTTCCAATACAAAGGGAAGTAACTATAGCGTTTACTCTCATCAATCATACTCATGTCATTTAGAATATTTGTTTGGGGGCCTTTTGGGACATTTTCTTTGAAAAGAAGTGAAGCCAAATTACTCAAAATGTAGTGTATTTGAAAGAACTTGGAATATTTCAAAAGGAATAAAGAATTAATCATTTATTTTTTGTGAAAGGCCTACATGGATTCTTTATCCTTCTTGTCGACCAAAACTGAAATACAACCTTCACCACTTCCTGTCTCATACATATTAGGTTTACAAATTCTTATGTTGATTCCTTTTCTTTTCCAGAGGTAATCCAGCAGTACCATCCCAGCAAGACGACATCTGATATCCATTACTACATGAGGGAGAAACTGAACAATTCGGCGAATTTATTCCAGTACAATACCAGACTTAATACCATGGTACGAACCACTATGTTTTTGGTCAATTTTATCATCGTTTTACCATGGTGTATGCAGTTTATCACAGTACATGTACCATGTAAAGCCATTGAACCTGTAAAGCCATGATACATGTACTGTGGCGATAGCACGGTACCATGGTCATACTACATGTAGCATGGTAAAACCATGGCTCAATGGAAAAACTATGGTAAAACCATGGTTCTGTGGTTGAACTAGGGTGCTAGTGTTCGGTTTGTTCTTTTCTGTGCAAGGGAAAGTAAGCTTGCTCAATAGTGAAACTTTGCACAGTAGCTAAACTTTCACACTGCATTGAATGCCCTTCATCTGTCTATACTGAAGATTTATATTGGTCATGTGAAAGGGACGGCAAGTTCACACTAGGCCGATGGGATCAAGTGTTATACATGAGTGTCATAATGTCATACAATGAAATATTACAGATTGTGTTTTATAATATATGTTCTTTATCTATCAATCTTGTTTTGGTTTTCATTCACCTCAATTGATATAGGGCCTACCCTTTTCATTTGATGATCGATCAGTTTTGATGCGGACAACACCAAATAATAGCGTTAACTAACACCGATAAATGGTGTTGAAGCTGGCTCAACACCGTTCTGCAGTGTTGACTGACAAGTGCAGATGCTGGTTCAACACCAATTAACAGTGTTAACTAACACCAGCTCAACACCAATTAACAGTGTTAACTAACACCAATAAATGGTGTTGAAGCTGGCTCAACACCATTTTTTAGTGTTGACTGACAAGCATGACAAGTGCTGATGCTGGCTCCACACCAATTAACAGTGTTAACTAACACCAATAAATGGTGTTGAAATCGGCTCAACACCATTTTTTAGTGTTGACCGACAAGTGCCGATGCTGACTCAACACCGAATAACGGTGTTAACTAACACCAATAAATGGTGTTGGGGCAATATGGTGTAGGCCCTAACTCAACACTGTGTTTTGGTGTTGAAGTCAACACCATTTTCTAGTGTTAATTAACACCATTTTTCTGACTGTGTGTAAGGGATCACGAGGGCAAATCAGGCAGAAAGCAGGTCATTTCTAATTTCCTCTCCTTTGAATTTTTAGCTACGTCAGATATGTCGGTGTGATATTTCTCTTCCATTTCGCTGATGATAGACCCGTCACATTGAGTTGTCCCTTTAGGTACAAGCGTCCAGTCTGTCATTCAGTATTCAGTGGTCGTCTTTTAAAGAATTTTCGCGTCCATAACTCAAAGACCTAATTCATATAACAGCATAACCACAAAATTCAAAGGCAAATATTCATAGTGTTTTAGGGTAGTTTCCTCCAACAAAGAAGCTGTCAAAAACCAAATATAAATCAAATCGAAATATTGGTAATTGGTGAGCTGTTTCGCTGTGACAACTCGTACACTGGGGATTGGTGAGCTGTATTGTCGTCAGATGAAAATGACGGCATTTAACCCTTCTACCACAAATTCTGATAAACCGACTAAAACAGGGAGATTTATACATGTGATTTCACAGTGGATATTTACCACGTTGTTAATTGGCTAATTTGATTGATGTGGAAGGGTGCATCAATATGTGGTACAACAATATACTCATCTGAGTAGCCAGAAACGTTTCGATCAAGCCATGATCAGGCGATCGGCCATACCCGATCAACTCACGAACGTTTACTAAAAAAGGAACCAGCTCCAAGGTGTATCACATGACACGATCTTCCAGTGAAACATATTCTGATCGGCTGTATAGATTTTAAGATTTTAAGAGATTTTTTCTATCAAGCAGCTACTTCAGAAGATCTTTTCAGTCGGCCAAAAGGAGACTGTATATTAGGTTATTTGAAAGAAATCGCACAGTCAGAAAAATTAACAATAAAAGTTGGTGTTGACTTCAACACCAAAAAACAGTGTTGAGTTACGGCCTACACCATATTGCCCCAACACCATTTATTGGTGTTAGTTAACACCGTTATTTAGTGTTAGTTAACACCGTTATTCGGTGTTGAGTCAGCATCCGCACTCGTCGGTCAACACTAAGAAATGGTGTTGAGCCAGCTTCAACACCATTTATTGGTGTTAGTTAACACTGTTAATTGGTGTTGAGCTGGTGTTAGTTAACACTTACTTAACATCTGCATATTAATAGAGCCTGCACCAATTTATGATAGGTGGGCACGTACGGCATAGGTGTTTCATTCCATATATTAAAGTTGAATGCATCTGCATATTGTCAGAGCCTGCACCAATTTATGGTAGGTGGGCATGCACCGTCTAGGTGATTTCGTTCAGTATTCACTTCATAGGTGAACAGAACCATCCAACGCCGGATAGGTCTTTTCGTTTAATATTCACTTTATAGGTGAAGGAACTGATCAACGCAGCGCTTAGGTGTGGGAAATCAACATACGCTTTATAGGCCATGAGATTTGTGTCTTTCCTTTGTCCGACGTTATAACTGTTAGCTATGCTGGTTTTGGAATACTCTGGGCCAGCCAGCCCGGCATTGTCTTATATAAGGATAGATGCGGAGCGCGCGGACCTCGGCTGAAGCACTAGACAGAGAATCGTAAAATCCGTCCGTCATTTGCAAATTTGTGTTTCTTTTTCCAATGAAAAGTTGAAAAGCTGGCTGTAAAGCGCACTGTGCGGCACAATAAACCGGCAAAATACGTACAAGTAAGTTTACTTTATATATATATATATACGGCAATTATGACTGGAAAATTCCAACTTCTTTGTCTACTTGCTTGGTATAAAGTAATTTTTCAAACCAATTCAGCTTAAAACAAACCTACGACAGCGAGCTACAGGGCGCTTACCCAGCCGTCGGAATCCTGGGGTTAACACAGCGGTAAACACCGTTATTGTCAGCATATAGCACGGATAATCTGTTTTACTTTTTTCCCCCTTCTGTTTTCATAAGGCTGTTAATTATACAGATTGAATGATTGCCTTAATGATTGACTTATTGATCAGGAAATAGTAAATAACGCGGATATATAACTTGATTTAGCGTTATTGTCAGCATATAGCCCTTTACGGATCATTTGTTTTAATAATTTTTTTTTCTTCTGCTTTTATAAAGCTGTTAATTATACAGATTAACATGTGGAGATATCAATAGAACTCACGTACTGGTATGTGCTATATGCCGACAATAACGGCGTCACCCCAGAAATTTGGAAGCTGAGTTAAGCCACTGTTGTATTTATAGCTGTTTATTACTCTTTTCTGGAGTCTTTATCACACAATTGATTCTTTGAGCTGTTAAATGTTACATTATTAATAATATGTTATCGATTGCAAACGATTACCAACCTCAAAGGGGGCGGAAATCCGAATTAACGGTGAAAATCGCCCCCTATTCTTAACACTGTTTTTTTGTGTTGAACTGGTCTCAACACCATTTTTCAGTGTTAGATTTTCAACACCATTCTTTCAACACCGTTTTTTTGGTGTTGAACTGGTCTCGACACCATTTTTCAATGTTGCATTGGGTCAACACCATTTTCTCAACACCGTTTTTTGGTGTTGAACTGGCCTCAACACCACATTTTGGTGTTGAATTATGTCAACACCGTTTCTCAACACCACTTATTGGTGTTGAACTGGCCTCAACACTAAAAAATGGTGTTGGGCCAACACCGTTTTTCTGGCTGTGGGGTTTGTTGCATAAGTTTTTAATAATGTATGTGCATGTTTTTGGTGTGTTGTGTTGATTACTTCTGGATTGCTGAGTTGTCGACTTGCTTTACTTGAAATACTTAGAATTTTCTTTGATCGTCGTTATATAACTGAAATATTGCTGAACATGACGATAAAAATGTAATGTTAGGTTTATCCGCAAAATCTTGAATATCAACATATCTCGATCCCACTGGATAATTGCTCCAAATTGCACTACTGGCAGTTTGAAGACAGAATCAGACTCCTTCCACTTAACATAGTCGAAAAGGACTTTTTGTTTTAATAAAATCCAAGAAAGTCTGTGAATAGTTCACGTTATACTCGTTGAATCTTTCAGCGGCTTGACGAGATTTAGCTTTGTATGTCCATTCCTTGTGTGATAATGTTTTTCGGATAGTCACCACGACATTGCCAGAAGTTTGGTTCTAAAAGTGTTCTTGAAACCGAAGACTCTTCGATCTTAAGTGCCTGTATACATTGGAGATCTTCTGCCTCCAGTATGCTCTCTTTGCCACCCGTATGAAAGATCAAGATTTTCCCTTGTCCAATAATTCGACCACAATGTTTTCTACGTCGGATTTGACATTGAGAGACTAATTCACTAAATATTCCCCTGGGCACTTTTGCTCCCGATATTGGTCATTTATTAGATACCATGACATCTATATTAAACTATTAAGATCCTTTCACAGAGGTTGCTCTTTAATATACTTTAATGTACGAGACATTTTGAAGCATGTAAAACAAATATATTTTCTGTCAAACTGTCTTATTCATTTGGGAGTGGTTTAATAGCATCAGGAAGGAATGGAAGGGATAAATTTGGTCAGGCCAGACCCATTGTGCCTGAAACTTTTTGGGGGGAGGGGGGGAGGGGAGGGGCATACCATTCGTAGTCCAACCTTTCGACCGCTCTATTAGTCGATGCTGTTTGACATAACTGCATTGCAATGCCCTTTCACTCCCCATTTCCAATGAAGGTTAATTCAGGTCAAATCGATTGATGACATGAACAGGTGTGGATGTTTATGGATTTTACCATGCAAATATATTGCGGCAGACATATCAAGATGAATGTTTGTGAAGAAATAGACCTTGATGTAAATTATGACTATCACGAATGAAAGAGATGTACACGTGTGTGTTGATTACGAAGATCCTTCACTCCAAACTTTTGTAAACTCCTGGGGCGCGATCGGAGACCGTGAGCTATACTGGATTTAACTAGTGGAGAAAACGGAGGCTGACTGTAACCTGACATTTAACTTGGACTATTCTCAGTCCTTGTTCTCTCTTAGTAGCAGCTCTTGCTTGGTATTTCTAAAGCCGACATGGGAGCGGATGCCAACTTGATTAAATTTGGATAATTCTCTGTTCGGCTAATATAACCGGAGACTTAGCGAGTATATTCTGTTGTCGCGTTCGGGAACGCGGACTTACGAGGCCAGTTGCAAACCTGAGCAGAGCTGGGAAGTACTTGTCTGATCTAACAGCAGACAGGTATTTCAGTATTAAATATACGACGTTTTGTCGTAGACTTGGCCAGCCTTGCACAATTCTCGGCCCCCGGCACCGTGCATGACTGCTGTAGGTTAGACACCGCTATTAAGTGTATAGAAGATGAAATACCGCGTAGAACAGGGTGTCTGCTGATTGGCTGTTCATCTCAGGAAGGAATAGTTGATATCATATATATTGAGAGCAAATCAGTTTTTCCAGCAAGGTAAGTCATGTGTTGCAACGAAATATTGGGAAAAGGTTTTTCTGGGGATGTGCCATCCAAATTTAGTATAATAATTAAGGAATTTGGGCTTGACTAGTAGTAGTAGTAGTAGGAAGTGTGCAAATAGGGGGAGGTGGGGAGGGAATAGGATTTATCGTATCACCGGCAGGTTGGAAATATCTGGACTGTTTAGGACTGGTATTTCTGCCCGAGAAGAGGTAGTAATAGAAACTAGTAAAGTCCATGAATAAAGTCAGTCCTATAAAAATATTATAGCTAAACGTGCAGACGGACGGGAGAATGGCGGTATTCACGTTTGGAGGCCGTAGCCAGACCGTGAGTTCGCCGTAGGCCTATACGAAGCCGCGGGCCAGAGAATGGCCGCAGTTCAGCCGTGAGGCTGGAGAATGACCGCAACCTCCACTTACTTGAGGGATAGAAGACCCTGGTGAGCCGCCACAGCCGGAGTTAGGTGCAGGATTGGCTTTTTTTTAGATACTTTTCAAATTTCCTATGCTTTAACATGGTGCTATATAGCATACTTGGCAATATTGTGCAGATATTTTTGCTAAACTCCGCAGTAGGCAGAAAAGTGGGTTACTTTAATATCATCTATATTTAATATTTAGCACTTTTATAATCTAGTCTAATTAGAATATATTCGCATAAAAATATCTGTAACACCGTGTCAGAGAAAGGACAATATATTCAATATTTAGTACCTTTATAATATTATCTAATTAGAATAGATTCGCACATAAATATGTAGCTGACGTCTGAGAACAGACAATATATTGAATATTTAGCACTTTGATAATATCATCTAATTAGAAGTGATTCGCAGTTAAGTATCTATCTGGCGTCTAGAATCTTAGAAAAGATTCGCACTTAAATATGTAGCTGGCGTCTGGGAAAGACAATATATTCAACATTTAGCACTTTTTATAATATATACTAAATAGAAGAGATTCGCAGTTAAATATCCACAAGAGTCTTTTCAGAGAAAAGATAATATATTCAATATTTAGCACTTTTATAATCTACTATAATTAGAAGAGATTCGCATTAAAATATCTGTAACACCGTTTCGGAGAAAGGACAATATATTCGATATTTAGCACCTTTATAATATTATCTAATTAGAATAGATTCGCGCATAAATATGTAGCTGACGTCTGAGAACGGACAATATATTGAATATTTAGCACTTTGATAATATCATCTAATTAGAAGAGATTCGCAGTTAAGTACCTATCTGGCGTCTGGGAAAAGACAATATATTCAATATTTAGCACCTTTATAATATCATATAATTAGAAAAGATTCGCACCCAAATATGTAGCTGGCATCTGGGAAAAGACAATATATTCAATATTTAGCACTTTTATAATCTATACTAAATAGAAGAGATTCGCAGTTAAATATCCACAAGACCCTTTTCGGAGAAAATACAATATATTCGATATTTAGCACTTTTATAATCTACTATAATTACAAGAGATTCGCATCAAAATATATAGGTGACGTTTGAGAGCAGTCAATATATTGAATATTTAGCACTTTGATAATATCATATAATTAGAAAAGATTCGCAGTTAAGTATCCACAAGACCCTTTTCGGAGAAAAGACAATATATCCAATATTTAGCACTTTTATAATCTAATATAATTAGAAGAGATTCGCATCAAACTATCTGTAACACCGTGTCGGAGAAAGGACAATATATTCAATATTTAGCACCTTTATAATATCATCTAATTAGAATATATTCGCATTTAAATATGTAGGTGACGTTTGAGAGCAGACAATATATTGAATATTTAGCACTTTGATAATATCATCTAATTAGAAGAGATTGGCAGTTAAGTATCTATCTGGCGTCTGGGAAAAGACAATATATTCAATATTTAGCACCTTTATAATATCATATAATTAGAAAAGATTCGCAGTTAAATATGTAGCTGGCGTCTGCGAAAGACAATATATTCAATATTTAGCACTTTGATAATATCATATAATTAGAAAAGATTCGCAGTTAAATATGTAGCTGGCGTCTGGGAAAGACAGTATTTTACTATTATAACCTTTATCTGGTCTCATCCTGACACGAGACATAGCTATCGTCAGTCAAGATGTCTAACTCTTCTCACTCAAATTAATGTTGGCTGCCAACTTAATTTGGTGTATACTTCTTATCAAATCAGCTTTGGGTCATTGGATTGTTCTCGTCCCTGCCAATCCACTTTAACGTTGTTTCATAAGGAACTGATAGAAAGTGTATCTTTCTGATTTTCGGACATCTAATGTAGTTAACAAAGAGTATCGGCGTCAGTTCAACTTTAACATTTTTATTTCATTGATTTATCATAATTTATCACTGATCATAATACCGCTTATGCCGGTGCTAGGGGCCGTGTGATCATGTCATCCAATTTGCCACATGAACAGGTACAATAAAAGCGTACATGAGATACAACACATATCACGAATCGTTAGATTCTTGGTATGTGCTTTAGAATAGGTCAACCAGAAGTCTATACTGTGAAGTCATGTGGCTCTGTCAGTATGTCCGCACCTCTTCCCACTTTCCTTATATGCGTTGTAATGTTCATATACATTCATTTTAGCGTTTAACATATGAATATGTTTGAGTGAAGATGTTGTCCCACAATCAACGGCTGTGATTAGCCCAAACAAAAACATTACCTCATCCACTCACACTTCTGCTGGCCTCAGAGCATTTGCCTGTCTCGCAAGCGTCTGGTGTGATGCCGAAATCCCCCTTCCCTCAGCCATGGACAGGTCCTAAAATGCCCAGGCAAGAGAGGGTTAATATCCAGCATTTGAACCTGGAATGTTGTGAACACACATAATCTATCAAGTCAAGATTACACATGTAATTTAGACCAGGTTAAATAATGGATAACCTTTAATCCACCAGACCTTATATGACGGATTAAACGCAACATTCTAAGGTGGTGGAAAGCGACACCGACGTACTGACAAATTAGTATTACAAGCGTCTAGTCCGTCATTCATAATCCAGCCGTCGTCCATTAGAGAATATCCGTGTCCATAATCCAAAGATCTATTCCCCACAGACAAATAAACTGACTGCATATTTCTAAAAACATGGCAAGAAGCAAAAGTGATCTCTGTGATGATTTGTATCCCAGCCAGGATTTTATTGTAGCTGATCATGTGGGCATCTTGACTGACATGACCACGGCCCCTAGCACCGCTTAGCACCGGTTTGAGCGGTGCTAGATACAACTATTTCAGAGCGATGATGTAATAGTCCTATTAAGTCAACTGTTGGAAATTGATGATCTATGTGACCGCCAGATAGAAAAATAACGGCCAAAACGAGAGAGTATTTATAGTATGCAAGTTCATATTCAGAACAAATATATGTGAGGCCCGACGTCAACGAAGTGCTTCATTCAGAAACACTGGACTACTCATGGGGATCCACGCAGATTATAAACCACTATAAATTGAGTCCAGTCAACGCAGTCATGTGCTAGGGCAAATCCTCTTGCGATACCATTTTGAATTTCAATCTCAACCGTGAATTAGTTAGTCCATGAAACAAATATAGCGATTATTAAAGGCAACGTATGAAGGCGGTGGAAAGAGATGACCCCACAGGCCAATATTCTGACTGCATATCTAATCACATCACAATAACCATAAATGATCCCAGTTAAGATTTGTATCTACGCCATGCTTTTATTGTAGCTTTTCAGGTAAGTATATTGAAAGGCCCCTAGAACCGGTTTCCACGGTATTAGATACAAATATCAAGTCATCTCATGGAAATAATCATCTTTCATTAATATGGTTTATGAGGGATATATGTCTACGAATATCTTCGTTATATTGCGAGTGAGCTCAGGTTTGATAAGTCTTCTTTTTCCTGCTAACAAACACGTATAGATAGTAGAATCTATGATAGAATAATACAACAATGGAAATGTGGTGCTGAAGAACCTCGCCCGATTTAATGAATTCATAAATGGAAAGACATAATAAATCATGAGTGAACATAGATGAATAGCTACGAACACTTATAGATAACCGTTTTCTAAACTAACAAAAACTCAAATTATGTAATATATCGTACCAAACAGAATTGCGATAATTCAAAGATAACCCGAAGCAAGGAAAACGGCATCCAAAATTTGGTAAAGTACATGACGTTTGGTGTCAAAATTGGTTCGCTTGAGATGATCTATCAAGGTAATAAATAAGTGCTCATGGTGCTGATATGAACAGCCTCAATCGGTGTACCTCATTCTCCAGATGACGACTTTACAATGAATATCATATGGATTCAGAATACTGATCAGCGATACGGATTTGATATTTTTGGAACATCATGATGTCTTACCGCTATCATTCAAAACAAATCTCCGCCGATACCAAACTCGAAAATCTAGACTGGACATATATAGACCTTTCTACTCAACTGATCAAAATAAAAGTGTAAGTAAAAAGACCCAGGATCTGAACAAATTACCCTCCAGTATAAATGATTTTTCTTTTTCAATCTTAAAATGAAGCTCCAGCATTATTATTAGTACTATCACTCATACCTACTATTTTGATTGGTAGCCCCAAAAAGCCGATGAAAAAAGTTAATTAATATATTTTTGTATTCACCCGCTGGAGTGAAAACCTTATAAATTCGACACCAAAGGTTGAAACAAGCCCCTCCCCACCCCTTGGGTTTTTAATCCCCCGAATTCATATGTAATGAATTGCTAAGAATATTGTATACATTGTGAGTGAAATAAAATTAAAATAAAATTCAATTCTTTTGGAGAATTCGAGCGTATTTGAACCCTGAATTATTACGACTGCACCGCGTGAAAAATAACCCTCGCACACACCGCGCCAGTAGATACATATATGGATCTCCTATGTAAACATAATTGAATCGTTAATAAAAATATACAGAAGGCAAGTTCACACAGTTTTCATTGCATATCCTCAATAACGTTTTGCAGTATCCAGGTACAATAATTTAGATAGAGACGCTCAAAATACAAGATTAAAGACTCTTGATTTCAGCAAAAGGATAATTCATTCAGTACGTAGTGCGATTTCACCCAATATTTTAAACCCGACACCACCCTTTTCCACCAATTTTATATTCAGTTGTGTAAGTTTGAATGGTCACAAACATCACATATGACTGTATATTCCACAGAAAGACCAAAAGACGTCGATGCAACTAGATGTATTCATCAAATATATCTACAGGAGCTGTATACAATATTTCATTTTGATAGAAGATCTGTCTATAGAAGAAAACAGGGACGATCCATCCTCTGGTATGTCCCGTTTGATCCGGTTGATAACGTTAAGTCATGCGGTTTTGCTTTCAGTCCCTCCTCCCCAATGGCCCGTGGGTCTGCTCCTGTCCTCTGATCCCGTCCCTCCCATGGGCGATCCAACCGCTCTTTCGACTAATGAAAACCAATCAAGGGGTAGCCCACTTGCTTAAATCAAATTCGTATATGGTGCTGCAGTCTACCGCTTCATTCCTGCAAATACAAACGTAGCAATAAGACAAGCACGAATACAGTAAACACGTGCATTACCTCACTTAGACAGCTAGTGATACATTTGCGTGTATGCTCATTCAGTACTTTCTGTCAGAAATTGCCTTGTATGTAATTTCTTCGATTTAACAAGATGACACATTTGCCGTTCTCAGTGCTGTTCTTCAAGATGTATTCAGGGTTGAACTATGTTGAAAAAGTTTTATTAGTCACTGCCTCTTCACATGTTTTTGGTTATATTCGCCCACCTTTTCACAATAACCCATTGAAATGTTTAAGAAATCTTCAAGCCAAGAGTTGTTTAACTCTTGTTCAAAGGGGAATTCCCTCAGGGATAATATGTCAGGAGTGAGTCTCGGACAAAAGGCATTTTCACTAACTCAGTCACGCTTTTATCGAAGGTTTTCTTTTACCTTAAAATTACTTACCCAGTAACAGTCTGGAGTTTAAACGCTTCAGGTTGAATGGTTGTGAAATCCAAGCTGTTGCACAGGACTCTTGAATAGGTAACCTTTCTGATCTCAGCAATCTGATCTGAAAGTTAGAAATGTTCAGGGAACATATAGTATATTCGCAGTCGAATCTCCCAATATCGATACATCACCAGCCGATTGAGACAATATGTATTTCCATATAAATCAATGACGAATGTACTTATTTTGAATACCTGTATTGGTATTGTGACCGGTGTCACCTAAGACAAATTTTCGATAAGAATTCACTATTAATGATATATCTATACGAAGTGAATGGTTTATTGTCATAAAAAAATACAGTTGGTCCACTGTCCAGCTGTGGTCAGCAATGCATCTGGGTGCAAATAGGAGTCTCGACGGCAGGCTTTTCGGTTAAATAAAGGCATGAACAACAGAATCACGAAAGAGGGGAAATTTTCAAATTGCGCAAGTTGTGCATTCGAGTCGGCTGAAATTAGCACGCTTCATGGCTAGTAGTCTTGGATAATGTTATTGTTAGTACTTATTACATGTGTTGCCATATTTATATAAATCAATCGTCTCGGCATGTAACCATAACTTACCCGCAGGGAAGGCTCCTGGACCCGCTCCCCTCTCGTACCAAAATCGGTCTCCCTGTCTAAGCTCTCGGAACTGTCTGCCCATCATGTTGGCGAAGAGTGGCCCCAGTGCTGCCCCTGTAATGGCTGTTTCGGATACCCCACCCGTCCACAAGTCTACATCGTCTGGGTGGCTGCAAAACAGTATTATTTCACAATGCGTGATTGGGTAGGCCTACATGAGGTCAGAAAATGCTGACGTGATCAAACGTGCAAAATATAGTGTAGGGATATGGTGCTGCCATATGAAATAGGTCTTCCGAATAGTGACGCGGAAATTCTTACATGGACGACGGCTGAGTATTGAATGTCGGGTTTGATGCTTGCCAGTTGGTCTCATTGTAGGAGCCAGCGGCTAATTAGCGTGAATACAACTACCAAAACGTCAAACATATGCTGATCGCCCGCCTTTTAATAGAGTTGGTCCAATCATAAAATACTGGAACTACAATACACTAGAACTAAGTGTTTGTCTCTCTATGTTATTTGAATAAGTCAAGTCAAAAATGAGCCGGTGAAAGGCATAAGCTGATAGAAGGGAGATTTTCCGTGCATTAGTTCATCGTCAGCATATATAATCTCGGGCAGTCGGAGCCGCAAAGTCAGGTTTTTCAACTGAACTAGACCTACATTTATTTAGCTTACCCTTACCAAGACGACAGATTCTATAATCGACAAGCATTCACGATGATTCCTCTGGCCAACAATCATTATAAAAGCGTCAGTTCCTGCATTCAGCAGTCCGCGGTCGTTCTTCGAGAATTTTCGCATCCAAAATCAAAGGATTTCATTAGACCAGATTAGCACCAACAGTCAAGTAGATAACACAATATAAATATATAAAGACAACCTACACAGGCAATTTTTCACAAACATGTACTGAGCTCTACACTACTGAACGGTACTGCACAGAAAGGCCCACCGAACATGTAAGTACTGAGCTGTAACTGAACAGTCCCTGTGTTATAATCACAGGTCGGAACTGAACTGAGCAGTACATGTCAGTTAGCAACAGCCTGGTTCCAAGAGGTAACTGAGCAGTACTGCACAGTAACAGGTTGGTTACTGTTCAGTTACCATACAGTACTGTTCAGTCCTGTTCCTTGTGGTACTGTACGGTATCCAATCAGTACTGACCAGTTACTGAGTGGTACTGTGTGGACACTGGTACGGTACTGAGGTGTACCGTTCTGGGTCCTTCCTTGCGGTTACTATTCATTTACCACACGGTACCAACATGTGAAAATTGTGTTGTGTAAATCCAAGCATGTAATGCATTATCAATATATATACTTATCTAGCCCTTTTTGTAATATTCCACTTGCATGTTTCTTATCACCAATTCCATACTTTGTATGGATAATGAACTGTGTACACTTCATCTGTATCCTGCGTATGAACATTTCTTTTTAATGGTGCATGTACTTACTCATAGACGGAATCCAAAAGCGTCACCGCCTCCTGGGGCATATCTACAAACCCGGGGTTGCTTGGGCTAGTGCTAGTAGAAAATTCAGTTGCAGCAACCAAGCCATAATGTGTCCGGAAAGCGTTGTAAGTAGCTAACCCGTGTTCTCTCCCTCTCTGGATGTTGAAAGCGGGGAGGTCAAAACCGTTTCCAGTTTCTGTCTGGTAAAGGCTGTTCACCAGGTTGTGGGTGATAATATGGTCGAATTGCTCGCTGGCATCCACCATGGTTCCTCTCATAAAGCTCTGCTCGTTGAGGAGATAGATGTTGGACTTGAAGAAAAGGTCTTCTAGTACCAAGGCCGGGCTGGATGTAGCGACGAATTGCTCGTCCACGGGATTGAATTCGGTCCTCATTAATGTATGTCCGAACCGAAAAGCGGCGCCGACGAGGGCGTTAGACACGGACGGGTCAGCAGTCGCGTCATACCCATGGTAAGCCCCGATGGGCAACAAATCTAGGTCGTATTCTGTCATAATGGTGGAACCTAGTGCAGCTGGTAACCATTCGTTGTAACTTATATGTTGAATCATAGCAATGATGATTCGCCTTGTCTCCTGGAAGAGCGTTTCGTCGTCCCAGGACGGATTAAACGTCGCTAGTTGCGCTGCGACTCGGTTGTGTTCTCTTGGCCAGACCGTCTCGATTCCTGTTAAACCGGTGAACTCTGTCACCCTGTCGTCACCTGCAATGAGATCATACAGTTGAACGAGCACCACGATTATTTTGCAGATGCAGAATCGATGGCGAAACATTATGATGACGGAAAGACACTTAGTTAAGGGCGGACTATGTCAGAGATAATCACAGATAATGAACCGTAAACTTAAAGTTAGTATATTTATCAAAATCAGCAACCAGCAGCAGTATATTTACTTCTTGTCATAAAATACTGGAAGTTATATCACTAGTTACAATTGATTAAATTTCAACCGTACCTGCTTGCATGAAAGCTAATCCTTTCTTTGCAACAATTGGCGTAGGGTGTGAGAGATATGGAAGGTGGTCCGGTTCAGACTGGCTCAGCTCACCTGTTAAATTAAAATAATTTTTAAGTAATAATCAATATATCAAATAATTTGTCACAAAGGATGTTGCTAAATTACTTTATAATTCTATGATTTGACCAATTATTGATTATGGTGACATTGTATGGTCTAACTGCTCACAAAAGAATTTATCTAGGATACAGAGATTACAAAACAGAGCAGCTAGAGTAATCTTAAAGAGTAAAATTAGAGAACGGTCAACAGTTGATCTGCTTGCTGACCTATCATGGATGTCGTGCGAGCAGCGTTTTAAAATGCACAAATGTACTTTCGTTTTTAAACTCCTCAACTGTGATATGCCAATGTACCTCAGGAACTATTTTACCTATGTAACTGATATTCACCACCGAAATACAAGACAAGCTGTTGCGAACCATGTATATGTAGAAAGGGCTATGACTTTAACAAAGCAGAGAACGTTCAAACACCAAGCTGCCCATTTATGGAATCTTTTACCTGCTTCCTTACGTAATAGCCCATCTCTTAACGCATTTAAGCGAAATGTCATACAGCAGTTTTTATCCTAAGTTTATCATTCATTTAATATCTTTTTTTTTTTTTACCCAAGATCATTTATTTATCTATTCATCTTCTTACTTTGTTATCTACCTGTTTTCTTGCTCATTTGTTTTAATATTTATGCTATTGTTATAATTGTATGACTGTGATGTATGTAACAGGGCCCCACTGGAAAGCAGCCACTTAGGCTGAGTTGGGCTACCCTGTATAAATATGTTGAATAAATAAATAAATAAAATAAATATAAAAAAAAATAATAATCAATATATCAAATAATTTGAACTGTGCTATTGCATTTAACGTCCAATTTTCACGATGTATCGAATATCTCTGAACAAAGTTAACAAAATATATCTATAAATATCTTGTTTAAATCATGTAGGATGCGATCTGTAAATGGGAGCCTCAAAATAGGCCAGGTATTGCGAGATGTGTATTAAGCCGATATCAAGAGAAAAACAAAATAGCGTCTCGGGTGAATATTGCTCTCGGTTCTCTCGATTCGAGGTCACGTTATAGCAAGGAACCTCAAGGCGATTCACACGTTTTGCGCCTTTGAGATTACAAGTCCCGTACAGTGTACGGTCTCTGTGTACTGTGTGTTCGCTTTCAAGCCGAGCGGGTCAGATGGTCAACTTACAGTGCTGGCGATTAGGCGCCTTACTCTGGTGGTCGCTGGTTCGAAACCCGTATGGTACGACCAATTTTCAGCACTAGAATTTGAGCTATATTAAGACAATGTAATCCCAAAATAACGAACATGCAATCACTTCCAAGAAATATGTTCGCTTTCAGGGCTACCGGTCTCCTACCTCCTATTTTGTGGAAGGCCCGTTGGCCGAGTGGTTTAGATCCCAAAGATATGGTGCTGGCGATCTGGTGCCTTAATGTGAGGGTCGATGGTTCGAATCCCGCATGGGTCTCAACAAGTCAACACAAGAATCTGTACTATACTAAGATAGTGTAATCCCAAAATAACAATAATACTGCTGAAAATCAAGTGTAAATTTGCAAAAAAAAACATCCGTCAGATAGATAAACATTCAGCTGTTGATAACAGTTCTAACGGATACTCTAGGTTCATTATTCATGCCCAATTGATACAAATGCACATTTGTCTATAAATGTCGGTTTTGTGGGATATATCGGGTGACATCCGGTAAAGAAAAGGTAACGAAAGTTAAATTATAGTGCAAGCCATATGAAAGATTGCATATGTCGCTCCAGGGTGCGTCAAGGCGTGTCATGGGCAATCGTCTTCGGAAATGCTGCTGAGACAGGCCGATCTGTGACAGCGAACTTTACTAAGAGGCGCAAAGCATACAATATCCAGACGGTCCCAATACAGGAGCCAGATCCAACATTCATTATTAGCCATCGTCCATCGAAAAGCCTAGTTTATAAGACAATACAATCACCAAATTCCAAGAAGGCATAACAAGATATATATATATAGCCTGCCATTTTCAATCAGGACAATCCCTAAATGCAAAACGCAACTTACTTAACCCGCACCTATGATGCAATTACTTGGTCTAAGTACACAACTGGTCGGTCACGTCGCCTATATCGGGCACAATATAGGTTTTTACTTGTTGCTGGAGATTATAAAGCAGTAAAAATTTGTGCATTATTATAATTGCATGAAGCGCAATGAGAAATCTCGTCACATGTGCCGCAGAGAGAGAGAGAGAGAGAATTAAGGTTTAACGTCCCGTTCAGCAATATTTCAGCTATATAGCGACGATCAAATAAAATACTAAGTGTTCAAAGTTTTTAACACATTAAAACAAACACACATTAAAACTTATGCAACAACCCGATTCTCTCAAATAACCCAAGACAAAGTTCTCCCTCAATAGACCAAAAAAATCTTCCAAAGTAGTCGCTCGATAAAAAGAATGTCTTGCAATCTTAAAATCTATACAGTCGATAAGAATATGTTTCACTTCGTGGCATGGGGCGTAACGTGACATATGAATGAGCTACAGACATGTGTTTATTCGAAGTTTCGGAGATATCAACGTAGCCTGCTGTAGATGCTATCCTGTTGTCATTCATACTGGATACTTTGTTGGTATATGACGACTTAGTAACCCGTTATAATTGTCATCTTACTGGGTCGGCTTTACCAAAAATGGTTGAATGGAAAACCAAATGACAGCGATGAATCGAAATACGTGGATATAACTGCAATCCCCCCCCCCAAAAAAACAAAATGCCCCGGCTTCATATCTCAGATGTTACATAAGACTAACATATCCTTGTGAAACAATTTTCAATTCAATGATAAGGCGTATAAGAACAGTAGAGCTATACACCACAACATATGAAATACCGATTAAATATTCCACGAGTATTCTGAAATACCAGTAGCTTACAAATCGTTGAGTTCTGTGAGGAAATGTGCCTGGCTTGTATAGCTGATTCCCCGTTCCTTTAAGTCGTGGTGTATTTTATAAAATGATAAAAGATTCCAGTGTTTGTACAATATTGGACCTACCTCCAACATAGCTTCGTAAGTAGTCTAGCTTTTCCTTGCTAGCTCCATAAACAGAACCGCCATCTATAAACGAGGTAGCCGTGTTGAGTTGTTGACGCGTGCCTACATAATAAATAAAGATAATTAAGGATGTTTCTGACTACTTGCAAATACAATGTCATTTTTGTATTTTTTAAGAGGTACAGCAAACCTTCAACATTCAAACTAAAGGAATTCAGGAGTCACCAGGCTTAATTTTGTACAATCTAGGAATGTATATGGTGTACTATGGTGGCTTAACCTTACTCTAATATATGGGATTGGATAGAAATTCTATGAAAAATGCCAGCTACGGTTTTCTAAGAAGTTAGAATGTGATTTTCTCCAACATGCCTCAATAGTTTTCTGGAACTATGAAAAATTCTAATAAAAATGAGGGGTCACAAGACTTCACTTCAAGGCAGTAGGATGCCAAGATGGGAAACCATAGTCATGAGGCCTAGATTTCGTTAAGTCAGTTTTCCAGCGTTACTTCGTTTACATAATATTGCCCTGAAACCTGATGGCGTAGGACCCCTACATCCATGAAAATAAAATCCGATTTCTAACTCTGGGTGCAATGCAGGTCCCCAACATCCATGACAATTAAATGGCTAGATGGGATGTTTTCTTCAATTCAATACAGTCGGTGACAATAGCTCCCTGCGAGCTAGTGTTTTATCGTTTTGTACCAAATCGACTATAAATAAATTATCTTATCTCTTATCTATCTTATCTTTCAATAGCCTATCACCTCCCTCATGTGACGTGATATCAACTTAATTGTAATCGCGAGGTTCCTGGACTGGCACAGTCAGAAGGTGTGTCGTGTTATATATAGGACTGAACGCCTTGCGGCTACATGAGATAAAAATTTAAATCGTTTCGTTTTACATAAGCGATGACAGATTTATGGATAAGTGATCACGTGACTGAAAGGTAAAATACATCATCAGGGTTCAGGTTCATTGCCTCCAAACTTGGAAAACACATTAAACAGTTCAAATATCCTTTCACCACTGTTCTCTTGTAAGCCTATATTTTCTTTAATTTTCCAAGAAGACACGTTATGGACTTCTTGTTCCATCTTCATCGAAGAGAGGAATAGCAAAAGTTGTCAGTACTGTGACGTGTATAAAAGGTTGCTCCATGGACGTACACGGCAATTACTGAGCTTTGTGCCAGCGAACACGAATAAATTATGACATCCCCATATAATTGAATTCCGGTACATTGATCTAAAGTACTGAAGCTTTATATGGAGATAATTACAAAGTTATTTCAAGCGTGATATATTATCAATACCACAGAGTATGTTTGTGGTCTTTTTGTACAGTTCAGTTTGTTATACATACTGCAAAAGAGAAAATTTACGAGTTAACTATTCATTTTGGGCAAGCTTCAAAGTAGTTGACGAATTAGAATAGACATTCTTCAATCTGTGCCAAACTACTGTTAACTTACCCTCTTCGCAATGGAGATCGGTTACTTCAGTCGATCTCGGAAAGTTGAGCTGATCTCTTCCGTAATTTCTGAAGAAGTCGCCCACAGGAACGTCGATATTGAAACAAGTGTAACCCGGCCTAAAACAGGAGCATTCAACAGTTTAGAATGTAGGTGAAATGAAAATTAATGCCAAGATCTTTTCTAGAATGACTCTACTCATATCGGCTCATGCAAAATAAACTCCATACAGGGTATATCGATAGTAGCTATTCACTCGAAGAGAATGTTATGTCTTTTGTTCAATGATATGTTGTCTTCTGGACGTGTACTACATGTACCACATTATTTGATCAGGCAGTCATGAACAGATATGAAAAATAAAACATTTTCAATATTTCAACTCACGTGGGAAGGGACTGGTCAACACAATCGATAACTGCCTGCTCATGCCCTGTTAGCAGAGAAACGAGATGTAATTCAGAAGTCTACAGACACAATTAATGGACTCCAAATTACAGAATACCCTTTTCAATAGTTTCCGAGAGAGGACCTTTTATCTGAAATGCAATCCGTCCTGAAATCAATATACCTATATTCTCCATTCAATATTGAACCCGATCTTCCCATATTGTCAATTTATATAGGACTGTATGTTGGATTAACACTACCTGGCCTGCATTTCGCATCACCCCCCCAAAATTTTTTTTTTTACCCCATCAGCTGGGGACTAAAATTTACCACACTATAACTATGGGTCACGCCAAGATGGCCCCTATGACGACGTCATAGTGACGTCATATTCAAAAAACCAATTTGTGGTAGATAAAATAATTTTTGCCCGGTTTTTCTCTCAGAAAAGCAGAAATTTTGTGAAAAAAATTCTTCTTGGGCTGCAGATTTGTCTCATATTGTTTCAGCGCAAAGCAGCATATATTTGTAAGAAGCTTAAAATAGTTCCGATAGACCGCTATAATGCCAAGTACTGTGTTTTAGCATCTAGCTTTTTCTTGAGAGCGATTACAAACGATACGAAACATCAGTCAGTATCTATCCCCGGACGAATACCACAACCTCTCCTACAGGCTTTCAGAATTCTTTCAACCGTAAAATGAGTATTTCGTGTTTCAGCTTCTACACAGACAATTGGCGTTTTGAATAAATAATCGATTAGCATCAACCCATCAGAAGCCGGAGGGTACATCCCTGAGAATCCATAGACCGTCATTCAGCCTTGGAGTTTATTCCATATCTTTTGAACCTGATATAAGGTCTGCAGAAGATGCACTAGTCAGAACCGGTTTTGTACCATATTTTTAGAAGATAGTTTGTAACGAGTATATGTACTAATGAGAATTTGAAATATTGTAAGTCGGTTTCCCATCTCCTCCTCCTATTGTTTACCTTTCCCCGGTGCTCGGTCAGTTATATCGTGGGCCAGAAACTGTCCCCACATGGTGAAGTGAAACGTCAGGTCGGATTCTGGATTGGTCGTTGTTTCAGCTTCGTGAACCAATGTACTTATAATACGTGCGTTGGGCAAAATTGACGAACCATCTGCGGCAGTTACCCGCGGAGCATCGTCTCTGCCTAAATCTGAAGGAAAAAATTGACATTGAGTCGCCATTTCATACATACCTTGACATCTCTTTCATAATAGTTCGAGGATGGAACGCTAAATATATCGCTTCGATATTGTATTTCAAAACTTGTTTGTGGACCATCAAGTTTGAATTCTCAGAATTCAATGACACACGGTTGCGCTTGTTTTTAGCTTTAGCCACCTCTGGAATATTATCAACTGAATTGTTCTATAGCTGACGGTCACATGTTTCTTCACATTCCATCAGATGACTTGATAGGTCTATTAAATAATCGCTCTTAAACATTTGCACCTACTACCACAAATGCCAGGGCTGGGGGCCGTGTGATCATGCCATTCAAGATGTACACAGGCACAGTTCCAATAAAAGCGCAGCTGGTACACAAATCATTACAGAAATCTGTTTTTATTCTTGTGATATTTTAGATATAACGCAGACAATATATTTGCCTGTTGGATCACACGTTTTCTTGTCAGTACTCCGACATCTTTTCACGTCACCATTGTTGCTTTTACTAGCCATGGAATATCGATATTATGGAACTTACCACTTTCGTACGTCGCAGGCATCTCTCTTATAAATGGAGTATTTGCGGCCCCGAGTAAAGGATGCGCCACGTTATTGCATGATCCATCGACGGAACGATATGGATTGGGCGGGCACGTTGGATGAACAAATGGGCATTTGATTCCACTCTTTATTGCCTGTTGATGAAGAATCACATCTTCCAAGGGCACGCCAGCATTTCGCTCCCTGTCATAAAAAGAAATATATTTAAGCTTCATCATCCTTCTCACTACAGATATTGAGGAAATCAATATTCCTATGGATGATTGAATATAGCTTTTCTGAAATGGTAATGTAAATTCAGTAGGTGACGTATGTTTGTATGAAAATAGAGTTTGGGTGCAGTCCACATTTCATACGGTTCCGCGCAAATTGGCCCCTGTCTAATTTCATACTACGGTCGCCCGTTTAGACAGCATGGTAATTCTCTTTTCCTTTCTACTAACTGATGTCTATACTATCATCCTGATGGACGTCACCATTTCTCCAAACGAGCATATAACAATTGCTGATTGATTGGATCTACGTGTCACTACAGAATTAATCGTGCTCGGAGGTGAACATCTGGCAGGCCAAAATCCGAACAGTTTCGGGAAGCGAAAAATTATGATTCCTTTACGGCGATACAATTTTACAAGAAAACGAGTGAGTCGACCCCCTTTTTCACTATTTCAAAATGCCCGTTGGCCGGAAAACACTTTATCATCCACAACAAACATCATTTCGTACGTTGTCCAGAAAAGCTGCCAGAGGCTTAGGGAGGGTTGAACGTCTTTGTGTTTCAATTTCAATAGCTCATTAATAATTGCACGAGTATGCCGATTCAGAAAATATATACTTTTACCGGGATGTTGTTGAAGATTTTACATCTATTTATAGCAAAAAACTCGAATCCATGCCTGCTGTACCCGCACAACATCTAGGTGCGGACTGCACCCTATTTCAATGAACGTACCACAGTAGCCGACCAAATGTCTATGTATTGGAATGCAACTACATCAGTAGCTGATGAATTTAGCTCAGTAGCCGAACTATGTATATGTATGGTAATGAACGTACTTCAGTAGCCTGGCAATCCAGTTTATTCGCCTGCTTTGCCACTCAATATAACTGGAATCCACAGGACTCTCCGCCAGCAGAAGTGGGTCACATGTTAAGAAGTCCGGGACGAGCTGATCTATACCTGAAAACATGAAAGTTGAAATGCTCTTCCAGAAATCTTTCCACACCACAGAAAAATATGTAGAACATGTTTCAAATAGATATGCTCGGACACTTGTCCTTCTGAAAGGTCATATTTCGAACTGAATCGAATGGAATTTTATCCAATAGATTTGATTATGTACAATTAAGTCTATATAATGGTTAGAGTAGTAGGAATACACAAATAAAATCAATAAGAGTATATCATTTCCATTTAATGTGATAGCAGTGACATATGGTAGATAACAGAGAGAGAGTAAAAGAGAGAGAATTAAGGTTTAACATCGCGTTCAGAAATATTTCAGCTATACAGCGACGATCCAACAAAATTCTAAGTATTCAAGTTAATATTCAACACATTAAACATACACACATTAAAACTTATGCAGCACACCGGTTGCTCTGAAACACCCTAAGACAGTCATCCCTCATCCGACCAAAAATATCTCCTAAAGTAGTTGCTCGATAAAAAGAATCTCTTACAATCCTAAAATCTATACAGTCGACAAGAATATGTTCCACTATGAGATCTTCGTGGCATGGAATACAACAACGATGACATTGCCCTGGGTATATCAAACTACAATCTAAAGGACGTGATATCGCTAATAAGCATTCTTGACGTCGTCAGCTTAGAAACTATAGGTTTATTATCAGAGAATCTCTGAAGAAAACAAAAGAACAAACATCGTTTTAAGATTTTAACTTCATGTTCGTGAAATGGAAGGTTTGCATAGCAAGCGATCAACTAGAATGATAGTTCTGTCAGTTGATTGGTTGACGAGACCAAATAAAAAAAAACAAGAATTTGATTGGATAGTTGGTCTTTGATATATCCACCATGAAATGTTAATATTCAGTGAACTATATGCCTTAACATATTTGAAACTATAGTCTATGGACGTAAGAATACAATTATCTAATCAAAGGCAAGGAATTTGACTTGGATACCCTGAAGAATCTAACGTCAGGAAAAATGAGTCCTCGCCACCAGTCTTACATTCAATCATTTCGTTTATCAATAGTTATATACACAGTGTTTCAACGAGAGATGGGAATACGTCCATTCATCAACATAATTAATCAAATGCAATGATGGCTTTGCAGTTTTACTCTCGGCATTGTGGTTACACTGTTCGTTATATCTGCCAAACTGTCATGTTATCGTTTACATGACATTGTTCGTTAATGAGTATTTACGTCCAGAACTCGTGTAGATTTGGAATTTCATTGGGATACAGATATAAAGAGCTTCATATGTCCCAGTTCCTTGTCACAACAGCGGATGATCAGGGCCTTCGATGGCCGAGTGATTTATGAATGCCGACGGGCGGTGCTTCTCTCCGGGTACTCCAGCTTCCTCTGTTCAACCAAACAGGATGTCACCATATGAATGAAATAACATTGAGTGTGACATTAAACCTAATACCCCAACAACAGCGGATGAACTTAAAGGGATGTCAACATTTGGCAGTTACAGGGACATGGTGATTAGCCTACCTGCATTATATCGGTCTTCCAGTAGGGCCTCTTCTGCCTCGGCATTCGCAATAGCGTCTCCAATAAGATTAATCAATTGTCCATTAGTAATTGCCTTCGACATGGAAATCTGTGGAGAGTATCATAACAATTATTTGACTAAAGAATCGAAGGCTGGTGAAATTCGAAACTCCCGGGTAGTTTCCTATGGTGACTGAATCATGCAATTTTAGCAACGTAGCATCGCCCTGGTTCTATCAATGCGATGGCATGATGACGATGATACCATAGCTGTGGTGCGATGACGACCGTCATCGTAATATGGCCATTGTAACATATACCATAGCAGCAACCAGTAGCCACGGTTGTATCCTTCGTTCCCCGCATCCATCGACTTATGCCATCAAAAGGCTTTCCGAAAAGCACACATAACCAAAACAGACATAGGCACCACTCAAGAAAATAATGGATTTTCGCACATCCCAGCCATGGAAATGAGAGGATTTCTGAATGAAAATTAACTTAAGGCAGTAGATCACGTTTGAACTTTCAAAGCAAGAATTTGCTTAAAAGTTCAGCAATGATTATTCAGTGAATGATTAAACATTTTATGGGGAAGAAATATTGCGTGATGCGTGGAAGGGGCCAGCGAATAACTATAAATTACACTGAATTAATAGGAAATAAATTATTTTCAGGTTTAAACCCCCTTTTTCTCAACTTTCCAAAGTCAAAGTTTAATTAATTTACAATATAATGTGAAATTGACATTACTTCTGGTAAAATATGGGGGTTCCTCTTCAAGGCATTTAGAAAGTTGCCCTTTGACTAGCAGTGAAAACGGAACAAGTTTCGAGGATACCACAAGCCCACCTAACATTCTGTGCCGTTTTTGACCGAAAATATTCACTTTGGAGCGACTAAAAATAAACAAATAAACGGTTTTGTTTGCTAGATATCAATCTTTCGTTTACTTTTACAGTATTGTAAAGGGTCAGGACACTAATAATATGATATTCAGTCTATAAAAAGATTTAAAAACTTTATAGGCAACGTGATCTACTCCCTTAAATTTCTAGGCCATGCATTGATAATAAGGCATGTTCATCTTATGAAGGAAAATACAAGTTTTCAAGCGGAACGAGACAAGTTAAGGCCCATTCTCACGGTGCGATTTTTTGTAACAACTTGTAGCATACAACTAAGTTGAATCGTGAGAATCCTCGTACGATACTAGTCGTATGCTACAAGTCGTATGGAATAGGTCCTATTTCATGCGATTAGTTGCATGCTACAAATCGGGGGATTCCCCATCAAGTTGTTACTACAAATCGCATCGTGAGAATGGGCCGTTATGTCGAGAGCACGAGATTCCGATGCGATTTGGTCGAGATGACCAGAACGCGAGATTCTGACGAGAAAGTGATATATATTCGAGACTGCGAGACACGACCTAATCTCAATTGAATTTCGCGATCTCAGTAGAATCGCCAATGAGGCTCTTCGTAATACTCACCCAACCCCGCACTCTCTTTTCATAAAAATGACAGGGCGAGATTGCAAGAAATGGGTGGCAAAATTGACATAATTTCTTTCGTTCTTTGAATTGCAGAATTTGTATTATTACTCTTCGACTGTTCTCGTCGATATCGTTCGTTTTAAGAAGGATATATATCGAAGACGAAATAACAAACAAGAAGATAATAGGAAACATTGGAAAAGGTGGAACTGATCCGAATTAGTGGACCAGAAAGTCTATTGATCAGACAATAATGACAATGTTCCTCAGATAGTCTTCGAATTCGAAAATATATAGTCATTGCTAGTTTATTAAGAGAAAATGCGCTTTTATTTACGTTGACCTTCCCCTTGAATCCCCATACATTGACCTCCCTGTACACTGTATCCATTTCCTTGTACGGCATTTTCCATTTTCTGTACAATGCGGGCAATTTTTGAAGAGAATACCCATCATTATTACTAATTCTCCGTGGATCTCTGTGGACTCCATTGGTTGTCAAATCTTTCAAAATAGCATTAACTTGCCGTTAATTACAACGAGTACCTAAACAACATTTAATTGCGTTTCAATGAAGTTTATGGTTGACGATTATTAAATGAAAAGCACCATTAAATAGGAAAATAAGCAATTTGATACCATCAAATACAAGCCATTTCTTCCATCACTTTTTTACGAGTGAATTTTAATGGTATTGAATAATTTATTTGAACTATTAAACTATTAAAAACCGTAGTATTATTGAAGAATATATAAACGGTTCCACATAGATGCACTAATATTTTAGCAGAGTAAGTAATGGCCTTGATATATATATAGGGCCCAGTCATGTGACTGGTGCCAACGATTGAAAGGTGATTAAGAATTTAACAACGTTCGTTGAAGAATTTCTAACTATCTACCAAAGTTTCAATCTTAAAGATGTAATCAGCCTGAAATCTAGGCTGGAATAGATCTCTCCCAAACTTCGCTAAAGTGGCATATGTTACCACAGGTACAAAATAAAACATTTGGCCATAAACAACTAAACTTGTTTCCACTATTCAAGAGAAAATAGAAGGAATTTGCCGTTTATTTTTCGACAGTCGTGTCAACAAACGTCTGCACGTGGGTTGCATTCTGCCTACGTAGACTCTGCCACTTTACCGAAACTAAGGCACGAACAGTGACGTTATCCCATGGCTGCAGCTGTTCAGCTTTCAGGTTCGTGAGTGTCGCTACGTCACTCACACGCCACACAGTGACGCCATTTTCCCCTCCAAGTGCAGCATATATTCAATGGCGAAACAGAAAATTTCAAATTTCTCTGACAAGATATTTTTGCATTCGTTGTGTATGGCGATCCCATTATCATCAAATATAATACCTATAGTACTTTAGCAAACTTAGCTGCTGAAAACCAGACGGGCGATAGTGTACATAATCCATCGACTTTGAGGCTGATTACATCTTTAATGTGCAGCGTATTAATCGAGAAAAAAACCGAAAATTAATACACATGGTAAATAATGTTGTTTCCTCTTTTGACAAAATGACTTGAAAACAAGCGGTTGCTACTTTCACTATGTCACATTATGCCTAGGCTTGTTCCGATTTAATAATTTTTGTGTGCATAAATTTGCACAGCTTGATGCCAGTCTGTCAGAGATTATTTTGCCATGGATTTCCGCAGTTGGCGAAATTGGTTGAAATTAAATTCAATACACTTGAATTTGAAGAATGTTTATTATGGAAAGACAATTCGATTTTGCATTAATGATAAATTTAATGGCTTCACAACCCGAGATTAAAGAGCCATTTAATGGCCTAAAGAGTTGTGTAATGGCCAATAATAGAGCTCCTCTTTAAAAGTGTAATGCTTTGTTTTAATGACAGTTGAGGTCGAACCACAAGTAATAAGTTTTAAAAACAAATATCAGTTTCGAACAATATCGTGTAGGATACTTACCAGCATACACAGCAGGTATATGGCGATAAAGAATCTGGATAATCTGAAAATAAGAAATCAAATATAGATACTGATAGCAGTGAAACACACACCGTCTATGACACCAGCCGCCTGACCATTTAAAGCAGGCATTCTAACGGACACACTCACAGTCGCTAACACAAAATACTGGTTCAATGAGAAACCAGCTCCCAATCTGTAAATACACATACAGCGTAGCGACCAGGCTTCGAGGCCGATGGCCACCCCCCTCGAAAACTGGGTTATACAAAGGCTTTATTTCACACAAGTGCTAAGCCATTGGGAACACTCGTAATGTATAGGTCACAAAGCACTAATTATTTGCCTTACTTAATATGTAGTAAATTGGCAGAGCACATCTTGAGAAAACTATATTCCCTATACATACGCTTTAGCTTGAAAACATTCAATCCGGCCTGGACAAGCAGAAAATTGGACGAAAATAGGCATTTATCTGTGATTCTGTGCCTCTCTGCAGAAAAAGGTCACAAACCCCTAATTATTTGCCTTACTTAATATATACTAAATTGGCAGAGCACATCTTGAGAAAACTATATTTCTGATATTCGCCGTCACAAATGACCCACCACACCAGATGACCTGGTCTTTCCCCTCAAACATACTGAAAATTCAGCATACATACCCTACCATTTTTTTCGAGATAAGACCGCCAGGAATAGGGTCATCCAGCCCGAAACCATATCGGCAAATTTCGTAGGTGACCTATCAAACTGGCCCAGATTTTTTTATGATTAAAATTTGGAAAGGTGGTTTTAATATATTTGAGAGTCAAATATTATAGAAACATTTTAATACACAGACTATTTCTAACCCAATCAGGTATAATGGCCAATCAATTTTCGCCGAAAGTAAAGTACTGATAATAATCTTGCACTCAGAAACTTCAATGTAAGTTTGTGACCTACATACAAACATTTGGCAAACAAAAAGTAAAATACCAAGCAATAGATTCAGGAATAAACAAGCCATCATTGTAGAACGTCAGCCTTTATGACTCGACCAAGGAGGTCCGCTTACATTTAATTCAACTCAACATCAATAGGGTGTTAGAAAACAATGCCGGCATACTGACAAGAAGCCAGATGATCCCAGACAAATATACTGATTGCATAATTCCAAAAACATTACAAGAATCAAAAGTTATCCTGGTCATGATTTTTATCCCAGCCACGCTTTTATTGTAGCTGGTCATGTGGATACCTTCTATGTTGTAACCGCGCGGCCCCTAGCACCGGCTTGAGCGGTATTGGATACAAATGATGATCCAATAGCCCTATTAATTCCTCTGATGGGAAATGATGAACTATGCGACCGCCAGATAGAAAAAAAATCGGAGTATTTATAGAATGCAAGTTCTCATTTAGAACGAACACATGCGTGACCCGACGCCGATCTAGCGGTTCATTCTCCACCATGTTTAAGGCTAAATGACTTCAGATGAAGGAGACAGATTATTCTAGATGATAAATGTTTGATGGATATTCGTCTATGACCATAAAGGTCCTACGAGTACTCTCCCACGACAGGGGTAAACGGTTAGATTTTCTATCAATTTATTATGAATGGAGAGTATTTATGTAGCAGATGTCAGTTAATGAGGGTGGACAGTTGTAAATACGGGGGATCAATGGCGCGTTCACACATGTCTGATATTCGGACAGATATTGGCGGTTCGGGATAAATAGCGGCAGGACTTTTTACGGAGAGGACATTATCACACCGGCCCGCAAGTAAAGGTTCGGATTTGTAACTCTTGAATCGTCTGACTAGCTGGACATCTTGATAGTAACTGCTAACTGTTTAGACCCGTATGAACCACGACACGTATTCAAACGTGAATCTTTTGAAAGAGGGACTGTTTCCTTTTTCTGTTTATAACAATATCACCGCAAGTTCACAGCTCAAGAGTTTTCACGAGAGAGAGAGAATTAAGGTTTAACAGCAATATTTCAGCTATAGCAACGACCATACACAATTCCAAGTATTCCAACAAAAAACAAGTCAACAACCCAGCAATCCAAAAGTAATCAACACAACACATCAAAAACATGTACATACGTTACAACTTATACAACAAACCGATTTCTGTCAAATAACCTAAAGTACAGTCTTCTTTTACCCGATGAAAAGGATCTTCTAAAGCAACTGCTTGATGAAAATAATATCTTGTAATCTTAAAATCTTAAAATCTATACAGTCGATCAGAATATGTTTCACTGAGATCTTCGTGGCATGGAATACACCTTGGGGCTGGTTTCTTTTTTCGAATTCTCCAGTATTTTTGTCATGAAAGAAAAGTGACCGGAAGATTCGGTTCTTAAGAGAATTCGAACCCGAAAATGAAACAGTTCTTATCGACAGGCACCACTCATTCGACGGCATGCGTGACACGCCGGTTGTGTATTTCATTTCTTCCAAATACTAAAACTAACCCAACCCTGATATTATTCCCAACCCCTAATCTAACCATAGCCCTCAAAACAGATGGGCAGACTGAGACAAATTGAATCTGCATGTATAGAAACTAGTCAGAAGGGCTTTCAATACTTTGGCTTGTATTCGGCATATATATAAGTTATTATAGGATAACTAATCTGCTAGTGCACAAAAGATAGTTGCCAAGGATTAGAAGAAGTAGAGAGAGAGAGAATTGGGGTTTAACGTCGCGTTCAGCAATATTTCAGCTATATAGCGACGAGCAAACAAAATTCTAAATATTCCAGCAAAAACAAGTTAATAACACAGTAATGTAGAAGTAATCAAGGCAACACAATCAACGCACGCACCACAATAAAAACATGTACATCCATTAAAATGTAAATAACTATTTGCCAAAGTATATGTTCGTAAAATACTTGTCAGTGGCTACCCCGATTGCTACATGAACATTAATAAAATAAAACTTAATTGAAAATGTTAAAAACAGACAAAAACTTAACACAAACAATTCTAAAGGTCCATTAAACTGCTTTACGTAACTTCCGATTTTGACCTTTTACAATAAAAAAAAATTCAGTCTTTTGTATCGAACTGAACAAAAAATAGATTTGATTACACAACGGTACAGCAAAAGAGAGTTTTTTCTTGGATAAAAACCACAACTTCATCGCCACCCTAACTGATGAACATCTACAACAGAAAACCAAATTCCTTCACACACTGGTGAATTAACAACCATTGCTGCGCACATAATTAATCAGTAACTCTCGTGATAGTTATAGTCCGGAAAAGCCGAAAAACGCTGTTAAGACAAATACCGTTAACAAAGATTTTTGTCATTGTGTCGGAACCGTTTCATGGTACAGGGGGTACCGGTACCATGATAAAAGTTCTGAAGCATCACCATTTTCTGGAAGTGTGTAAACGCCAGGCCAAAATACTAAGTAACAACACTTCTGGTGCAAAAAACTGTTAATAGACATGAATGCCAACTGAAGAACATAAACTGCAGAAACTTACCGATTGACCGGACCCATCATTGCAAATCGTTCCAGAGCAACAGGTTTGATGTGTACTCAAGCTCAGATGTCAATCCTATAAGTTGGTGTACGGATGAGAAGCCTTATATAATGACCACCGAGCATGCGCCATAGACATAGCCAATCACATGCTTTGGATGAGTCTACCTCAGTATCTGGATTGGGTTGGCGTTTTGAATGTCAGTTAGAATAGAATTGGAAAATATGAATTTTTGGAACAGCCCAAAATAGCTACTTCGCAAAAGCGTAATCGGTGTACAGAACCCGATAATGGAAGTTTTGTTACAACATCTACTAGTTCACCAATGTTCCCAGGAACAGCTCTGTATGATACATGTATTATACCAGCATTTACAGTTGTGTGCGTGTATGCGTGAAATTTTCGTTAAACATTTGTTATTATGAGGTAAACGGGTAACAATATTGATAATTAATATTTGAGTATGGTTTATTCCCTATGTTTGATAAAACTTTATACAAACATAAAAATGGTGGGAAAAAAAGTCAGAGGCTTGTCCCCCACCCCCAAACAACAATGTGTACTATAGTGTGTACCCCCTCCAATAATAAACACGTCGTGAGGACCAACAAACCGTGAATTGGACTCATAATTTTACAGGATGGGTCTACAAACGCGATTTGTAGAATGTTTAGGATGGGGAACATTTTTGGCCGGAAACTGCTGAGTTATGTAAGAGAATGATTAGTAAAGATTAATCCACTTTGAGCGCCATTTTGAATTCCCATGATGATTTACAACCCGTTGAAGAGGTATGGATAAAAGTTTGTCGAAAGTAATGGCCCGCCCCCAAACAACCCAGCTCAGCGTAGGTCCCAAAAGCTCTGACACAAATAACTGGTGAATTATTGGTGAAATTTGTGGGTAAGTAACCATAACGTGGGGTCCTTGATTTGATTAAACGACAGGATCGGGTAATATTACTGGTATGGAAGTATATGGTGTATGTTACTGGACGTCATTATACCTAAGGTGGGTTGGGAATGTGTTTCCCCATAGAATAGAATAAAACAATGTTTTCCTGTTTAAGTAATGTTGTACATTATTAATAAAACCACTATTTCTGTTGTTTTTTGTATATAATGCCAATATGCCAGTTTAGTTTATCCTTAAAATGAATCCCAAGAAATTTTAAGCTAATAACAGATTCAATATCGGGACCTAAATCCACAACTTTGGGGTATTTATATTAGCAGATGTTTGTTTTGAAGAACATGTAGTTCACAATGTTGCTTCCTAAAGATTTAAAGAAAGTTTGTTACAGGAGAACCAATTATGAAGCTTTCCGAGTTCGTGCGAATATCAATATTCAGCCGATTGTGAACTTGCTGACCGAAAGAGATAAAAGCAACTATCTTAATAATAGTGAGGCAGATATGTGAAATAATTGTGGCTTTTGTGGTAAAAGCGCCAAAATTGGCACAGTTGATGATCAGAAGGTACTTAATGATTCCAGATATAGGGCCAAGCTCATTTTTTTCTTTTATGCCCGTAAACTGAGAAAATTCAAGATGGCCACCTTGTGCGTCGCTAAAATCTATTAAACGGCATATCTTCCTGAATACATGGCACAAAAACATGAATAAAATGTTGTTTTATATATTTTCGTACACAAGGAAGCCATTTCTGATGCAGAAATATGACAATTTATCATATTTTATAACTTCAGGACATGCGTTCAGAATATCTATATTAAAAGGTCCATATGTGATCAGTTTGATGATCAGTAGACACTAAGCAATTTAAAATACAGTGTCACTACCATTTTGTGCAATATCGGCTATATGTGTGAACATCAAGGATTGTGTCCATACGATTCACGCATAACAAGAATCCCATATCGTAGTCACTTAAGAACATACATATCTGAATGCAATATTATTTTCTGTATGTTTTCATGAATAAAAAACGTCGGGCAGTCGACAGAAATGCATTGCAATCATAATTATATACGAATGCATGCGAAATAGCTGCAGTTCATGAACAAAACTAAAAATTTGCCCGATCCCCTAGCAAATATCATTATATGAACCTTCTTATTATTTTCCCAGATATAAGGCTTCCAGTGCCAAACTGCACCGAAAACCAACATAGATACGCCATCAAGAAACGCCACAACCAAGCAAACCAAAATAACATATTATTATGACAAATAACTCTGTGTTTCTCTTCTTGCAGATGACTGATTAGAACCACCATGCTAGCGAAGAAGCGATGTAAGGTTGTACAAGATGACAGTCTGCAACCATCTACGTCGACAGGCGGCCATCACCATATGTATTGGAGCCGTTGTGCCCTGTGCCAAGTACATTCATCAGAAATGCTCCATTGCCCAGCATGGTCGAAGAGGACAGATGTTGGGGCTGGATATGACCGCTCGGGTGACATTTTAACAAAGTTCCGAGACTTATAGGCGAACAACCAATTTCTGTGGACATAGCTCTGTTAGATGATGGAGATGGAATCTCTCAGACTCTTGCCAAACATCGTGCAGAGGGGCACGCTCTGTTGCACCTTCGTCACAGAAGAAAAATGTGTCACCTTTTGATGTTACATCTTCGGATGTAAGGGCGATCTGGGGTGTCACCTTCACATGGAGGTATTGTTCGCGATTCTAGTCGTGCCAGTCGACTTGAAGAATATTTCAAACGGCAAGATGTGTGCCATTGGGCACTATGTTTGGCAAGTGTCTGAGAGATCATCTAACAGAGCTATGTCCACAGAAATTGGCTGTTCGCCTATGTCTCGGTTAAAATGTCACCCACGCGGTCATACCCAGCCCCATCATCTGTCCTCTTCGACCTTGCTGGGCAGTGGAGCACTTCTGATGAATGTACTTGGCACAGGGCACAACGGCTTCAATCCTTATGGTGATGGTCGACTGTCGACGTAGATGGTTGCTGACGGTCATCTTGTACAATCTTACATCGCTTCTTCGCTGGCGTGGTGGTTCTAATCAGTCATCTGCAAGAAGAGAAACAGATTTATTTGTCATAATATGTTGTTTTGGTTTGCTTGATTGTGGCGTTTCTTGATGGCGTATCTATGTTGGTTTTCGGGTCAGTTTGGTATTGGAAGCCTTATATCTGGGAAAATAATAAGAAAGATATGATGAATGATATTTGCTTAGGGGATCGGACAAATTTTGGGTTTTGTTCATGAACTGCAGCTATTTCGCATGCATTCGTATATAATTATGATTGCAATAAATTTCTGTCGATTGCCCGATGTTTTTTGTTTATGAAAACATATAGAAAATAATATTGCATTCAGATATGTATGTTCTTGAGTGACTACGATATGGAACTTCTTGTTATGCGTGAATCGTATGGACACAATCTTTGATGTTCACACATATAGCTGATATTGCACAAAATCGTAATGACACTGTATCTTAAATTGGTTAGTGTCTACTGATCATCAAATTGACCACATATGGACTTGTTAATATAGATATTCTGACGCATGTCCTGAAGTTATAAATGATAAATTGTCATATTTCTGCATCAGTAATGGCTTCCTTGTGTACGAAAACATATCAAACAACATTTTATTCATGTTTATGTGACATGTATTCCGTTTATTAGATTTTCACGACGCACATGGTGGCCATCTTGGATTTTCTCTATTTACGGGCATAACAGAAAAAAATTGAGCTTGGCCCTATATCTGGAATCATTAAGTACATTCTGATCATCAGCTGTGCCAATTTTGGTGCTTTTACCACAATTATTTCAAATATCTGCTTCACTATGGTGGCCATCTTGGATTTTGCCATTTCCGGGCATCCACGGAGAAAATTTAGCTTGGCCCTATATCTAAAATCGTTTACTATATAATAAACTTCAAATGTGCCAATTTTGGTGCTTTTACCATCAAACCCACAATCCTCCTGTACTTTGCCACATATCCGCCCCACTATAAATGAACATGTTATCCACGTTTCACTATTTTATATGTCGCTGTGAGTTCGTACCGTCGCTGTGAGATCGTATACAAACCAATGGTCGCAAGTTTCCCAGCTAATAACTTCTGAAGTTATCATAAAAACGCATGAGCGAGAATTGAGGTTTAACGTCGCGTTCAGCAATATTTCAGCTATATAGCGACGATCAAACAAAATTCTAAGTATTCAAGTTAATAACACATTAAAACATGCACACATTAAAACTTATGCAACAAACCGAATTCTCTCAAATAACCTATTATACAGTCTTCTTTCAACCGACTAAAAAGATCTTCTAAAGTAGCTGCTCGATAAAAAGATTCTCTTGCAATCTTAAAATCTACCCCTTGAACTAAAGCAGCGATAATACTTAAAACTGAGCAAAATCGAGAGAAATGAGTATCTATCTGGTCTACATATGTACAGCGTTGCGTTCAAATTTCGTGACTTTAGTCATTAACAGAGTGAAACATACGGAGTTTACTTAAATCTATTACAATATACTTTCTTCGAACAAGTTAAATGGCTTATAAGTCAATGTCTTTTCAGCATTATCTGTTGAAGAGGGAGAGAGAGAGAGAAATAAGGTTTAACGTCGCTTGCAACAATATTTCAACTGTATAACGATTATCTGTTAAAGTTTTTACATTATTTGTTCTTTGTTCGGAAACGGTAATGAATTGCTCAATCGATCACCAGCTATAAACTAGCCCAGCTATCCCTGATTTTTGTTGATCCAACTCATGATTAGGCAATCTAGTTGATTTTCGGCTGAACCTGGTATGGATTTTTAATAGGCATCTTGAACAACATACGAAGGTTTACCATAGTTTTTCGTGATGCAATTATTTCTAATGAGATAAAATCGGATATAAGTATCACAAGTAAATTCTGAATGGCGAACGTGTGGAGTCTTTTTAAAGTGCTTTGTTTTTATCTAATTTTCTTCCGTTTAGTATTCGTCCTTAGCATAGTCGGTGACTATGACAGTAATATATCCCCCCACCCCCCTGAGTAATGAAGGTAATCATAGAGGAAAAACTCTTCCTCCAGTCATAGATATAATAAATATCGATAAATTGATTAAATGCAGAATGGGTTTATTAGTTAGAAGTGATTTGGGTAGGTATCCCATCGATCCTAAGTTCAACCATTGGCCTGGCGCATGAACTTTATCTCAACTTCATGTTCATTGAAATCAACTACATGCCATTGAAATGTGAAACAATGTGTGAATCAAGTTAGTGAAGCAGTGACAACATAAAAGTAAATACTGGTAGGTGAGTCCACATGGACTTGCCAGAGAGAATACGAAAGCTGTTGTTGACAGTTCATCTGATTGCTCAAATCTACGCTCTGAAGAGCCAAAGTTTAACTCTAAAGGGCATTCTTTGTCCAGAAAGCGAAATATACGGAGCGGGAGGAAGGATGTTTGAGATAACATCTTCATTACAACACATATAAGGGAAGTGGGAAGAGGTGCCGACATACTGACTGCGTCACATGACTTCACAGAATAGTCTTCTGGTTAGCCTATTCTAAAGCACATACCAAGAATCTAACGATTCGTGATATGTGTTGTATCTCAGGCACGCTTTTATTGTACCTGTTCATGTGGCAACTTGGATGATATGACCACACGGCCCCTAGCACCGGCATAAGCGGTATTAGATACAAATCTAGAGAGCTATGATGGAAATGCTCTGACAACTCGTATACTGGTAATTGGTGAGCTGTTTCGCTGTGACAACTCGTACATTGGAGATTGGTGAGCTGTATCGTCGTCAGATGTAAATGACGGCAATTAACACAAAAGACTAGTCTGTAAGGCCCGATGTCGACCCAGCGAAGTTGCATGGTAGATCAAATATAGTCCCACTTCGTATCACAGCCTGATTTTTTGTCAACAACCAAGGCAAGAGATTTTGACGGTCAAAAGCTCAGATTGGTGAAAACAGCTGCCGAAGATAACTATCCAGTCACAATCATTGTTTTGGATCAAATTGTTTAGAATGACATTTCGGCGGTGCTGGACATCACACGTTATATCTACGATAAAATAGATCTCGTTTTTACTAAGCTCGGCAGCTGTTTCCACGTTCCGGAATTTCTTTCATAGTCCTCATCCTCTGCATAATCCTATAAAACCGCGAAGACAATGCCACGTATGACCTACTATTCAATTCAGTTACGATATTTTTTTTATAGTAATGCTTCATTAGTTTGTTCGTTATGTGACTGAAGCTTATGGTTCTCCGCTTCTCTTGTATCCTCAACCTGCGCCTCATCATTCTCCTGTGAGTATTGTCTGCCTTATAAGAAAGAATCGTTATTACACGTTTTATGATCAATGTTAGTTGCAACTTTTTTTTATTAAAATGTAAGTCATTCGAAACTGATTTGGACCAGTCATCGTTTCTGTCTTCACATGACCGACCGATGACGTGTTGGACGTTAATAGTTCTAATTAAAATGACTTCAAATTATTTCATTCTCCCAGCTTCCGGCATATTTTACATTCTCTTCTTCGGAGTTAAACTCTGGCTCTACATCTACAGAGTGTAGGGCCTAACAATCAGATGAAGTGTCACAACAGTAGCCTCCTGTATATTATCACTGGCAATGTACAGAAACCCGGCGAAATACCTTGCGGACAAATCGGTCAGCTTGCGTTTAATTTTTTGCTGCTGCCAGGTGCTTCAATAGCCTGAATTACACCATCAACATTTCGGACAAATCGACTAGGCTGCGCAGGCACGGCGGAACTTGGGGCGGGGGGGGGGGGTATTTTCATTCGCATTCATCGATGAACTTTGTTCGACTTTCTAAAAAGTAGCAAGAATCTGTGTACATTATTGCAGAATCTTATAAAACAGGCCTATACCACCAAGCGACTCCAGTGAAAGTTTGTCAAATTTGGCGATACATATCGTAGGCTGATAGCAAAAAACGAACGTAGCCTGCAAGATTTATGGCGTTACTTCTCGTAACTTTGTTTAATTCCGCTTAACCGGGGACTAGGGGGTGTATGAACCCATGCAGTTTAAGATGCTCATGATGTTAATATGTACAGTCACAATCAACGATTGGCAGGGTGAGTGAGTGAGTGAATCGACCCAACGTCGGTCATATCATATCACGATGCTTGGTTCCTATTTCTTTCCACATCCGGAAACCACACGGGTAGGGTCATATTCTCTTTTACACCCGGTCATATTCCTTTCACACCGGGGAACTCCACGGGTGCCCCAGCTGGTCGCCTCTTACGGGACAGATACATCATACTCTAGATAACGACAACGAAAATTATTAGGATTTAGAATATTGATCCTTTTGGAACTTCATGATGAATTGCCGGCGTCATTACCGGCAACTTTTGACAGCGTCTCTTGAATTTTTATGTATAGTATGTATTTCTTCTTGAACTTTGGGCTAATGCTGTGATATGAATTAGGTCTTTGGATTATGGACGCGGAAATTCTTTAACGGACGACGGCTGAATATTGAATGACGGACTAGACGCTTGTATTTTGATTGAAATGATATTTAATATTTAAATTATTTATACTTCCGAACATCATCATGTGCTTGACAGAGAATATTTGAAAACAAAAATGTTGTGGGAAGTAACAAAACAGGCAAAACAAATAGAGTTTACACAGACGAAGATGATATGATGTATTGCTCGGAAATACGCTAGAACGCGTCTTCCGACATGTAAGACCCCTAGAGCTTCCGGTGTCTAGGCGGTCCCTTGACCCTCGCCTATTGTGCTGTGATAGTGGCCCATCCAATCACAAATTACTTCCGTCGTGCCTGCTGCTCACCATGCAAAGAGAGACCAAGGTTGGCATATAGTGTACCTGTGTTCATGTCAATAAATAAATAGAATATTGAGATGGAAATCGGCGAAAAAATATGCGGTGTAAGTGGCTACTAAGAGGGCCACGAAATCTGCCTCAAATCGCTAAATTAACTTCCAATTTTCTGGATTGCAAGTTATAACAACCAATTTGTCACGGTTACACTATCTCAGTTTCTGAATAGTATAAAATCATGATCCGCTTGGATTTTTTCCAAATTGGTCACCATATTCAAGATATTAAATCAAGTGTGAATAATTCACAATTTGCCACATTTCAAATTACAACACATAAAAGGGGAAGAGGTGCCGACATACTGACAGAGCCACATGACTTCACAGTATAGTCTTCTGGTTAACCTGTTCTAAAGCACATACCAAGAATCTAACGATTCGTTATATGTGTTTTATCTCAGGTACGCTTTTATTATGCCTGTTCATGTGGCAACTTGAAGGACATGACCACACGAGCCCTAGCACCGGCATCAGCGGTATTAGATACAAATCTAGAGAGCTATGATGGAAATGCTCTGACAACTCGTATGTTGGTAATTGGTGAGCTGTGACGCTGTGACAACTCATACACTGGGGATTGGTGAGCTGTATCGTCGTCAGATGAAAATGACAGCATTTATCAAAAAAGGCTAGTCTGTAAGCCCCGATGTCGACCCAGCATCAACTTCCCACAATGCCAAGATATATCAAAGACCAGAAGGTCTGTACAGGGGGCGGGCCTCGGGGACGAAACGTCCACCAGCACAATCTCGCCATATACAGGTCAAAATTACAACACATAGAAGGGAAGTGAGGAGAGGTGCCGACATACTGACAGAGCCACATGACTTCACAGTATAGTCTCCTGGTTAACCTATTCTAAAGCACATACCAAGAATCTAACGATTCGTGATGTGCTGTATCTCAGATACGCTTTGATTGTACCTGTTCGTGTGGCAACTTGGACGACATGACCGCACGGCCCCTAGCACCGGCATAAGCCGTATTAGATACAAATCTAGAGAGCTATGATGGAAATGCTGACAACTCGTATATTGGTAATTGGTGAGCTGTGTCGCTATGACCACAGTTATACCAGAAACTTTTGCATGGTTGTAGTATGCGAAATATATATCATCATGGAATATAGATTAACATAATCGTACACATGAAAATGTTCAAGCATGACGGTCATATTCAAGATGGTCGACGATATATTAGACAAATTAACAAATATAATTGACGAAATTTAACAATAACATCAAATTCGATATGTTTCTACCAGAAGTACTTTACCTAGTAGCTACTGGGAAATACCTCTAGTCTTGGATGTCTATCAGAATCTAGCATCAGCATCTAGTCCGTCATCTAATAATCAGCCGTGGTCCATTAAAGAAGTTTCGCGTCCATAATCCAAAGACCCATTCCATATGACAGTATCAGCACCAAATTTACAAAAACGAAACAAACAACGTTCATAGTATGCATAAACATAGGCCAGTTACACGCCAGAGAGAAGTGATCAACAATTTTTAATGATGCCAGCAAGACAATGATGTTCCCAAACTATCAATTTCATATCGCTGATCAGTATTCTTAATCCATGTTATTTTTTCATTGTATATTCTGATAACGATGTATCTCAGTTACGCTTTGATTGTGTCTGTTCATATGAACACCATCATTATCTTGCATGGGCTCATGACCCCTAAATCCAGGTTCAGCGGAATTAGACAAACGTTACGTAACGCCATATATCTTGCGCGCTACGATCGTATTTAGCTATCAGCATGCGATATGTATCGCCAGATTTGCGAAACTTTGAGTGGAGGCGCTTGGTGGCATAGCCCTGTTTATAATTTATCTGCAGTGTTTTGTACCGCCACCATAGATTAACCACCATTGATTAGCCACCACTTTGCCGCCAACTTACTATCGAAATTAGTTCTCATGACCAACTCGTTCAACTCGAACTGTTAAACGTAGAAGTATCAAGGTGATGGCCATATAACTTGGTCTAGCAATTAGCATTTCTCCTTGAATGGTGATTAGCCTCAATGTTAGGACGGTTGATTTGGTAATAGGAAAAGCATATTTACTCAGCATGAGTCAAACTTACGTCTGTAGGTTCATTTTTCTGCTCAACGTTTCAATATTGTGACAGCTATCCTTGAATCAAATCATTGACGAAAAATTTGGAACGCTGCAGATGAGAGGTGGTAAATGCTAGGAGCTGCACATGTTGGCCTGAAAGTGAACCAGTCTTGACTAGGCTCAATAGTACTGTTTGAGTGATCAGTCCGAGAAAAGGTAAAGCCTGCATTACACACTGACTGAAAGAATCATGCTAAAAGCAGTCCGGTTGATAGTACATATCCTTCAAGAAGGTCAATTTAAAACACGAGGGGTGGTTTCCTGCATGAGAGAAGCGGTCAACAGTTTTCAATAACGACAGCAAGATATCATGATATTCTTTACAACAGATCCTTATCACTGGTCAGTATTCTTTATCCAAAAGAATTTCCAAGTCGTTTTCTAGAGAATTGTTTATCTGTAAAACACATGATGTTCAAACGGTCCCTAGCCCCGCATTAAACGAAATTAGATACAAGTTACGAAACTTAACGCCAGGGAACTTGCACGCTGCGATCATATGTTTCCTTCAGATATTTATCACAGAATTTGATAAACTTTGAGGCGTTTTTTGGTATAACTTTGTTTGACAAGTTTCTGCAATTATGTTCTGCTGCGCCGATTGAAATCGTCACATTTTACAAATGATCTAGCAAATTCTACCACGCGAGATATATATACGCCGTATGCTGGTCCTTCAGAAATATTGCTATCCAGAAAAGGGTAGTTACCTATGTCAAAATTGTGATCGTCTCTCTTGTCGTGGATATGTTCCATCTGGACTATCAGTAGTTTCCTTCAAATTCAGTGAACAGGTATATATGCTTCACAGTATCGCTGATATAGGGATTATCCCGTGCTAGAAGATTGTCTATCTATCGGTTATTTATTTGTGTCTAATTCCACTTAACCCAGGGAATATGAACAGTCACAACCAAAGCGTGATTGAGATACATCATACTCTAGATAACGACGTTACAACGTATATCGTTTGGATTAGGAATACTGATCAGTGATATTTGATATTCATGGAAAATCATGATGTCTGGTTGGCATCATTGAAAACTGTTGACCGCTTCTGTATTGCTGGAAATTAGCCTAGTTTTACGTATACTATGATTTATCCTTTCAATTTGGGGCTAATGTTATGATATGAATTAGGTATTTGGATTATGGACGCAGAAATTCTTTAATGGAACACGGCTGAATATTGAATGACGGACTAGACGCTTGTATATTGAGTGAAAACGGGCTTTGAGATGCTGCATGTAGGCGTCTTCATACGAGAATAGATATAGGTTTGGCAAAAGTGGCGCACATTTTGTACTTATTGGGATAACTATACGCTCTTGATATATGGTGTTACCGAATTTCACATGAGTATTGTTAATGAGAGATTCAAGCAATTCCATAAACAAAGAAACATCCCAATAATGATAACCTTTACATGTAGTAGGACTAAAGAAATCCTTAGAGCTTCTGACATTAATATACCGGTGACCAGTTTTATTGAAATGATTCCCCATAACTTCTGAAACTAGCTATAACTCTAGCTGTGGGAATTTGCATGATGTGCGAGGTATTATAAGTTAGTCAGCAGTTCGCAGTTAGCGGTTCGCTATTCGAAGGGGACCAGTCGTTATTTGATCATCAAAACAATAATAGTCAATTTAACACCTTTCCCGACCGAATTTCACCTCAATACTTGGCACATCAACTCAGTAAGCCAAGATCAACACGATGATATCATTAGTTCCCCGATCTGACGCCAGGGGGCGCTGTTCCCAAGCAAACTGAATAGCAAACTGGCTATTTTGACCACGTATTATAAGTTGGCGCCCAGTTCCCAGTTCACAGATCACTATTCAAGTTGCAAATCGGAGGAGCAGTCAATAATACTCGGATAATATATTTTGGGTTAATAGTGCCATTACGGCACTTAGTAGGCAATTCATCTTTGGTACATAGACTATACACGTAGGGGGTTACAATATGGTGCCACTGGTCTTCCGATCCCACACCAGGGGCGCTGTTCTCAATAAGGAAATGAATAAGGAAATGGCCTATACGGTCATTAAATCCAAGAGTTGAACCCCATATTTGGTACATATACTTTACTCATAGAGTGCTACAAAATGGTGCCACTAATTTCCCGATTCGACACCAGAGGGCGCTGCTCTGAATAGGAAAATGAATAAGGAATTGGCCTATACGGCCATTAAATCGAAGAGTTGAACTCCCATATTTGGTATATATACCATCCTCATAGAGGGCTACACAATGGTTCTAGTTTCCCGATTCGACACCAGGGGGCGCAGCTCTGAATAAGGGAACGAATAAAGAAATGGCCTATACGGCCATTAAATCGAAGAGTTGAACACCCATATTTGGTACATGATGGACTATACTCATAAAGTGCTACAATATGGTACCACTAGTTTTTTTTTATCCGATCCCAAGGGGCTCTGTTCTGAATAAGGAAATGAATAAGGAAATGGTCTATACGGCCATTAAATCAAAGAGTTGAGCCCCCATATTTGGTACATGGACTACACTCACAAAGTTCTAAAATATGGTGCCACTAGTTATGACACCAGGTGGCTTAAGTTTCATGTTTCATCTGCAGAAAAGTATCGCCCGGAGGGCTCTACTCGGAAGTAATTAAATATATTGAAACGTAGAACGTAATATTTTAAGTGAACATATTGATTATTTAAGTATAAAAGTTGCCAGAACGACTCGGCTTCAGCTGGGGGATGTATGAGAGATTGAAACTAAATTAAAGTTGAGTTATACTGCGATAACAATCGACGCCTGTTCATGAAGGATATAAAGGACCTTGAAATTAACATAACGCAGTTATGACTATCCTACGGGGATATCTGTGGGACACTAAAACTTTATTAGTTGCTATAACAATTGATGTTCAGTTAATGAAACAGAAACTCCTACCATCTGCTGCACTGGTACATCACAAGAGAGCAGAGGCTGTGAGATATCAGATTCTGTTCTCGTGCATGGCCATTCCCCCAATGTAACCCGTATGCTATCGGAGTATTTACATTATCCAGGTACTCAGTGTTCTGTCGTACAATGCACACGCTTGGTTTGCCCGCACTTGGATAATTTACCAAAAATGTGTTGAAGATCCACACCTTGAGAGTTTTTATGTTTAATCAATGTTTCACAATATTTTCAATTCGTACAAACATTCTGAAAACATTAATACATTTATTATAACGGTAAAACTGGGAAGCGTTGAATGAATGGCAAAGTCAAAGTTTTCGGTCGACACTTGTAATATAACTTTTAACATGCAGTAAAACAGTAACTTGTACATAACACACACGGAGTCCAGTTGGGAGAAATACCACAACTTGGTTCAACACAGATCGGTCTCCGTATCTGGATACCTCGCACACAAGTATATGACTTATATAGTTTGACAAAACAATACATAAACATGGCATCTAAAAATGCGATAGACTTCCCTAATCCCTTTCCCGTAATTAAATCTCAATTCTATTGAACAGCTAAAGCAACCCTTTTATCCCAGCTTGACTTCCAACAGGTTTGGATCTATGTATATTCAATTAGATTACACTAAAGTGGCAGCTTTAACATGTCTGCACAGGTCCTTATGTCACCAACTGAAAACAACATTGAGACATAATGTTACAAACTTAATTACTCGCTTGGCCAATGCAATTCTACTAATTGTTCTCGCGTATAATATTCACCTGCCGATGACTTCAATAATTTCACTAAATTAACTTCTAAAATCCAATCAACATAAACGAGCACTTCCCTAACATTACAGATTTCTAGTATAGAAGTTAAAAATCACTATCTGTTGATTTCAATATTTTACCTACATAACACATTGAATGAATTTTTGTGCATGGTCGTCTATGGCGGATGTATCTTCGTTCGATATATTCTTGAATTCATTGGACACAAACGGCCTTTTTAATCTCCATTTTGGAGAGGTGGCTGTGTCTAACCTGATTATCTGATGGATGATTTTACTTGGGAGCACCAAGCTGGCATAACACATGCATGTGTTCATAGAGCAAAAGTCTATCACAAAATGAGATTGACCCATTGCATGTTATCATCTACTGGTTATTCCTCACCATCACCTTAATTAAATGCATGTACCTCCAAGGATGAGGCGTTGTCATTGATTTGCAAGGGTCATGCTTTATTCTCAAAGCGAGTTTGTAAGTACTTTTATGGCAAAATTCGATGCGTGGAGCAATATCTCGAAACGATTTGAAAAGGATTTAATGTGAACCTTAACGGAACGGTGGGCGCATATGTTTCAGAAGAAATATCAATATAAACAAGGTAGAGTTTGTGTTAATAGATTAGATATTCCTAATAAGATGAAATTAACGTGATATTTTAGTAATTGGAGAATAAAATTAACGCAATATTATAATTCTATGAGAAAATGAATTTCTTAGGCTCGTTGATTTCTCTTTTGGATTTTGAATATTTGTGCTGAGATTTATGCGATTTGTTATACGAAAAGAAATCACTCCAAATAAAGGTAATGAACGCATATGTACTTTTGCGATATTTCAAAACAGTTATTTACTGGTAATACTTTGGAGAAAGTCCAGCATGTTTCTGAATTCTATATCAACTGTCCTGGTTTTCCATCCATATTTGTCATAAGCTTAAGTTTCAACTTTTATTTGCAGGAAATGATCGTCCGGAGGAATGTACTATACTTATAGAGTGCTATAATATGGTGCCTCTAGTTTTCCGATCCCACATTAGGGGGCGCTGTTCTGAATAAGGAAATGGCCTATACGGCCATTAAATCGAAAAGATGAGACCCATATTTGGTACATGGACTATACTCACAAAGAGCTACAATATGGTGCCACTAGTTTTGCGATTCGACAACCAGGGGGCGCTGTTCAGAATAAGGAAATGGCCTATACGGCCATTAAATTGAGAAGTTGAGCCTTCATATTTGGTACATGGACTACACTCAAAAAGTGCTACAACGTGGGGCCACTAGTTTTCCGATCCGAATAAGGAAATGAATAAGGAAATGGCCTATACGGTCAATAAAGCGAAGAGTTGAGCGCCCATATTTGGTACATGGACTACACTCACAAAGTGCTACAACAGGGTGCCACTAGTTTTCCGAACCGACACCAGGGGGCGCTGCGCCGAATAAGGAAATCAATAAGGAAATGGCCTATACGGCCATTAAATCGAAGAGTTGAGCCCCCATATTTGGTACACGGACCATAATCATAGACTGCTACAAAATAGAACCACTAGTTTTCCGATTCGATACCAGGGGGCGCTGTTCTGAATAAGGAAATGAATAAGGAAATGGCCTATACGGCCATTAAACCGAATAGTTGAGCCCCCATATTTGGTACATTGACTATACTCATAGAGTTCTACAATATGGTACCAGCGCCCCCTGGTGTCGGATCGAGAAACTAGTGACACAATATTGTAGCAGTAGCAAATGTTCCAAATATGTGGACTCAACTCTTTGATTAATGGCCGTATACCCCATTTCCTTATTCATTTCCTTATTCAGAACAGCGTCCCCTGGTGTGGAATCGGGAAACTAGTGGCACCATTTTGTAGCACTCTATGAGTATAGCACATGCATCAAGTATGGGAGCTTAACTCTGCGATTTAATTGCCGTATAGGCCATTTCCTTATTCATTTCCTTATTCAGAACAGCGCCCCTTGTGTCGGATCGGAAAACCAGTAGTACCATATTGTAGCACTTTGTCCTTTAGTGGATGTGCCAACTCCACTATGTGGCTCAACTCTCTGATTTAATGGCCGTATAGGTAATTACCTTATTCATTCCTGATTCAGAACAGCCCACCCTGGTGTCGGATCATAAAACTATTTTCAAGATATTGTAGCACTTTGATAGTATAGTGCATGTACCAAATATGGGGGCTCAACGCTTCGATTTAATGGCCGCATAGGCCTTTTCCTTATCAACTCCCTTATTCAGAACAGCGCCCCCTGGTGTCGGCTCGGAAAACTAGTGGCACCATTTTGTAGCACTCTATGAGTATAGTATATGTACCAAACATTGGGGCTCAACTCTTCGATTTAATGGTAGTATAGGCCATTTCCTTATTCAGAGCAGCGCCCCTGGTGTCGAATCGGGAAACTAGTGACACTATTTTGTAACACTCTATGAGTGGAGTATATGTAAAATATATGGGGCCTCAGCTCTTCAATTTAATGGCCGTATAGGCCATTTCCTTATTCATTTCCTTATTGAGAACAGCACCCCCTGGTGTCGGATCGAAAAACTAGTAGCAGCATATTGTAGCCCTTTATGAGTATGGTCGGATCGGAAAACTAGTGGCACCATTTTGTAGCACTCTATGAGTATAGTATATGCACCAAACATTGGGGCTCAACTCTTCGGTTTAATGGCCGTATAGGCCATTTCCTTATTCATTTCCTTATTCAGAATAGCGCCGCCTGGTGTCGTATCGGAAACTAGTGGCACCATGTTGTAGCACTTTATGAGTATAGTTCATATACCAAATATGGGGGCTCAACTCTTCGATTTAATGGTAGTATAGGCCATTTCCTTATTCATTTCCTTATTCAGAGCAGCGCCCCTGGTGTCGAATCGTGAAACTAGTGACACTATTTTGTAACACTCTATGAGTGGAGTATATGTAACAAATATGGGGCCTCAGCTCTTCAATTTAATGGCCGTATAGGCCATTTCCTTATTCGTTTCCTTATTCAGAACAGCACCCCCTGGTGTCGGATCGAAAAACTAGTGCCAAATATGGGGGCTCAACTCTTCGATTTAATGGTCGTATGGGCCATTTCCTTATTCATTCCATTATTCAGAGTAGTACCCCCTGGTGTCGAATCGGGAAATTAGTGGCACCATTTTGTAACACTCTATGAGAATAGTATATGTATCAAATATTGGGGCTCAACTCTTCGATTTGATGGCCGTTTAGGCCATTTCCTTATTCATTTCCTTATTCAAAACAGCACCCCTGGTGTCGGGTCGGAAAACTAGTGGCACCATATTTTAACCCTCTACGTGTATAGTCTATGTACCGAGGATGAATTGTCGAATAAGTGCAGTAATGGCACTATTAACCCATAATATATTATCCGCGAACTATTGACTGCTCCTCCGCTTTGCAACTTGAATAGTGAACTGTGAACTGGGAACCAACTTATAATAAGTTTTTGACCCCTTTTCCGACCGAATGTCACCTCGATACTTGGCACATCAACTCAGTGAGCCATGATCAACACGATGATATCATCAGTTCCCCGATCTGACGCCAGGGGGTGCTGTTCCCAACAACTACGCGAATAGCAAACTGAATAGCAAACTGGTTATTTTGACCGCTTTCCCGACCGAATTTCACCTCAATACTTGGCACATAAACTCAATGAGCCAAGATCAACACGATGATATCATTAGTTCCCCGATCTGATGCCAGGGGGCGCTGTTCCCAATAACTACTCGAATAGCAAACTGAATAACAAACTGAAGAGCAAACTGGCTATTTTGACCCCTTTCCCGATCGAATTTCACCTCAATACTTGGCACATCAACTCAGTGAGCCAAGAGCAACACGATGATATCATTAGTTCCCCGATCTGACGACAGGGCGGCGCTGTTCCCAATAACTACGCGAATAGCAAACTGAATAGCAAACTGGCTATTTTTACCCCTTTCCCTACCGAATTTCACCTCACTTCTTGGCACATCAACTCAGTCAGCCAAGATCAACACGATGATATCATTAGTTCCCCGACCTGACACCAGGGGGCGCTGTTCCCAATAACTACGCGAATAGCAAACTGAATAGCAAACTGGCTATTTTGACCCCTTTCCCGACCGAATTTCACCTCAATACTTGGCACATCAACTCAGTCAGCCAAGATCAACACGATGATATCATTCGTTCCCCGATCTGACGCCATTGGGCGCTGTTCCAAATAACTACGTGAATAGCAAACTGAATAGCAAACTGGCTATTTTGACCCCTTTCCCGACCGAATTTCACCTCAATACTTGGCACATCAAGTCATTAAGCCAACATCAACACGATGAAATCATTAGTTCCCCGATCTGACGGCAGGGGGCGCTGTTCCCAATAACTACGCGAATAGCAAACTCAATAGAAAACGGAATAGCAAATTGGCTATTTTCACCTCTTTCCCGACCGATTTTCACCTCAATACTTGGCACATCAATTCAGTCAGCCAAGATCAACACGATGATATTATTAGTTCCTCAATCTGACGCCAAGGGGCGCTGTTCCTAATAACTACGCGAATAGCACACTGAATAGCAAACGGAATATCAAACTGGCTATTTTGACCCCTTTCCCGACCGAATTTTACCTCAATACGTGGCACATCAACTCAGTCAGCCAAGATCAACACGATGATATCATTAGTTCCCCGATCTGACGCCAGGGGGCGCTGTTCCCAATAGCTACGCGAATAGCAAACTGAATAGCAAACTGGCTATTTTGATCCCATTCCCGACCGAATTTCACGTCAATACTTTTCACATCAACTCAGTGAGCCTAGATCAACACGATGGTATCATTAGTTCCCCGATCTGACGCCAGGGGGCGTTGTTCACAATAACTACGCGAATAGCAAACTGAATAGCAAACTGAATAGCAAACTGGCTATTTTGGCCCCTTTCCCCACCGAATTTCACCTCAATACTTGGCACATCCACTCAGTGAGCCAAGAGCAACACGATGATATCATTAGTTCCCCGATCCGGCGCCAGGGGGTGCTGTTCCCAATAACTACGCGAATAGCAAAGTGAATAGCAAACTGAATAGCAAACTGGCTATTTTTACCCCTTTCCCGGCCGAATTTCATCTCCATACTTGGCACATCAACTCAGTGAGCCAAGATCAATACGATGATATCGTTATTTCCTCGATCTGATGCCAGGGGGCGCTGTTTCCAATAACTACGCGAATATCAAACTGAATAGCAAACTGAATAGCTAACTGCCTATTGTGACCTTTTCCCGACCGAATTTCATCTCAATACTCTGCGCATCAACTCAGTGAGTCAAGCTCAACACGATGATATCATTAGTTCCCCGATCTGACGGCGGGGGCGCTGTTCTGAATACTTACGGGAATACATATTTGTGTACAGTTTAGAGTACGTTCTACCAGTGTCTCATTGCCGCAATGTCTGTCAAATACATAGTATAGGCAGCTGAGCAGATTTACTTTTCGGATAGTTATTCAGGTATGTAAACCATATAATAGCATGATAGGTGAGGTCTTGAAAGTTGAACCCTGTCTGGGATGAAATTGGGAGTCTTTGTGAGGGACCTCCAACCGTGTAAGTTTTTCTCCAGTGCTCCGAGACGAAGAAACATTCAGAGCTAAAAAATGCGTCTTTTCTTTTTATTTATTTGTTTTTTTTTATATGTTTGTCAAACAAATTCTAAAATTTTATTTTCCTCACGTCTATTTTAAAGCAATTGCTAATGCGCTCACTTTCTAAATAGTGTTAGACAACGTTTTTCTTATCTGAATATCCCTGAACATATATAGCTGCAATCTGCGCATTTAAATTCACTGGTTCGTCACTGCGCATGCGCAGAAAAAACCCCGGAAGTGCGCAGTTCTGGTGTGCGCAGGTGTTTTGCGCAAGTGTGACGTCACGTCCGGGCACGTGACTTTGGGGGCATGTATTCCTCCGCGGTGATGCGACCGGCGGTGATGCGGTCGCGGCGGGAAAAAGCCTACGCGGGCAGAAAGTAGTCCCAAATACGCGGGGAGCCGGGGGAAATTCTCCAGCAATCTTCAGGATATTTGGTCGGGTGAGGTGTCAAAGTGAAGCGCTCCTCCAGAGCGATCAAGTCATGGGTGGGTGTATGAAAACTTAGGATTTGTCCCGAAAATATAAAAGTGGAACACGGACTTTCTTCCCTTATATGTGTTGTAATTTACCCCTAAAATAGGGGAAAACTCCTATCAACCATATCCAAAAGGGCTAATATCGGTCTCCGGGCTTATCGGCACTGCCTATCAATTCATCGCTGGGTGCATGCAAATTGAGGATTTGTCCGCGAAAATATAAAAAGTGAACACGGACTTTACCTCGAATAATAAGGGAAAATCCCTATCAACCAGGTCCAAAGGGCTAATATCGGTCTCCGGGCTTATCGGCGCCTGCCTATCAAGTCCTGGGTGGGTGCATGTAAAATTAGGGTACTCATCTTACATCCGGGTGTTTCCATGTTTAACATCCAGGGACCCTGGTTTTACATCCGGGTACTCTTACATCCTTGCGCAGGTATGTGTGCGCAGGTCACTGCGCAGGTCACGTGGTTTGGCGGTGTGGGCCTGCGCAAGTGTGTCACGTCACATCCGGTTTCAGAATGACCAAACACTACCTGCGAGCACAGAAGAGTTCCAATTTTTCCATATACCTTAGAGGTATGCGTGGATGATAGGTACTGACCTTCAACATCCGGAACCTCTTCAACATCCGGGTTTTTCCCCTCTGGAGTGGAGTGCGTCGTCCCTGCGTCTTACATCCGGGACCACTTCAACATCCGGGACCTCTTCAACATCCGCGGTTTTCCACCGGTTTTCCCCGCCCCGGCCGCACGCCTGCGCGGGTTATCCGGCCGCTCGCCTGCGCGGGTTATCCGGTCGCACGCCTGCGCGGGTTATCCGGCCGCGCGGTGGTGTCACTCCATCGAGCGTGACCTTGGGCTCCGGGGTCAAGACCAGAAAATGAGGTCACGCCCTAGCATTATAGTATGGGGCCCGAGTGCATGTACATCCGGGTCCTTATCATGACTTATGCTTATTCGGAGGGTCGGCTTCTGATTGGACAAGGGCAGTCTGAGATCAGCACAATGAACTTCTGAATACACGGACAATAGCATAAGTGAATTGTAAACACACCCATAGCGGTTCCCCCAACGTGGATGTGCTATGATGGAGGGGCTAATAAAAGGATTGACCAGTAATCTTTGTTGTTGTTGTTGTTGTTGCTATTGTTGGTGCTGTTGTTGTTCTCTTTTTGGACTAACCAATCAGAATAGTACTTATCACGGACTACACCCGTAGAGCTACTTATAGGCGCGCATGTGTGACATGGTCTATAAAACACGACCCACTGGACCCCATACCTTCCATTCCTACTGTTGCAGAGCCATGACGGAGACCCATCCGTATGCGACTCGCATTTTACAGCATGAGACAGTGGTTAATTCACTCACGGGTTACAGAGCAGTGGTTCGGTCCATGTTTGGAGATGGCAACGACAACGAGGGGCGACGCCAGATCCTGAAAGAGTTCACAAAAGCGGTCCTCGACAGAGTAGACTCGATGGTGAGGTGTGCTATCACCCACCACTACTGGACTATGACAGCCATCCTTGATACCCGGGCTATGGACCACGAGCGCTCACGCCGGGACCAACGACGGTTCGTTGGCCTCACAATGGTCTTGACAGTGGGACCTGACCATAAATACGAGGGTCAATCAGAGCGTGGGTTATTCACCGTTCGTCATTTGGTCAACCATATCACCAGTCCTACGAGCCATCCTTCCCCTTACACCCCAGGTGGGGTTACACGTCGACGGAAACCTCATCCACATAGACGATGCCATCTACGTACACCGTACAGGAAGCTGTGCGTTCAACCTGACAACATCATTGGCCTACCATCCAGCACAGTTTTCACCGCTATCGCCCTTTTTTGGACTTGTACAATTTCCGGTTAGAGGATAACACCCGCCTACCCCATCACGCCTACACCATTATTGAGGACCAAGCTGCAGCCTTCAAATTAAATCTCACCTTCGGGTATTTATTACGGCATAAGGAGTCGAACCAGCTCCGGTACTTTTACCCCAGTCGCGACACCCTCGTGTACGATCAACCATTCACCATTACGGATCGGGCGTCCCTGGACACGGCGCCGACCCAACTAGAGACCTTGAATAGCTTGGAATGGACCAGACAACAACGCCCCAACACCAACTGGCAGGTGGAGATGACGACCAATGTTACGTTTTACGTGACTAAAATGATCGACCACCCGATCTCACGTCATGAACTTTTCCTCCCTATAAATACGAGAGATAGTCAAATCTTGTACGATTCACGTACTGATCATGACGGGGGAATATAATACGGGCGTTTCTCAGCTTGACCCCAAGGTCTTCCTGTACGTCTATGCGGATAAGGACGATATCATGGAGGAGGTGGGAGACATCTGTGATGCGGACCCTACACAACCACGTCCGGTTCACATTCGTCTGTCCCGGGAGGGCTGGACAAAATTCAAACGGGTGTTGTCTGGTGAACTGGACGGCGACCTCATCCACTTGTGTCACAATGTGTACGTCCGACGCGGCCCCTTCTTTGCTCAATTGCCTCGGCTAGATGGGGATACAGTGCACGTTATCCTTCACCAGGTATTCACCCTGTTCTATGGTCTGCATTGAAACATGCCGTGGCAGATGTGGATCAAGTGTTTACGGAGGAAGAGCCGTCATCAGACGAGTTGGACTGGTCATTCGCCATGGACAACGTGCTGGTAGAAGCCAAAGAACTCCGACCCTGGCCCAAGATATACCCGTTATAAATAAACGATAGAGCCAGGGTCCATCATCATTTGTCACCATGAAGCGCTGGGAGAATGTGTTGGATAACTTATACTACAGTCACGACAGTCCGGCTGCGTATAGTGCACTGTCGGCGCTCTATCGAGTGGCCAAACCCAAGGAGATACAACGTGCCCAAGTCCGAGATTGGTTAAAGAAGGCCCAGAAGGTCTTTTTCTTTCACACCTACAACGCGACCAAAGCTTCCGTTGTGGAAAGGTTCAACAGGACATTCAAAGGCCGCATGTATAAATATTTCACGTAGAAGAATACAAGGCGGTACATCGATGTTGTAAAACTTGTGAGTGGTTACAATCGAGCCTATCACCGGAGTATACAGAGAGCCCCCATTACCGTGACCCAACGTAATGAAGTCCAAGTCCGGCGTGTTTTCTATCCCATACAATCGCAACGAACGCCGAAGAAGGTTTTCAAGGTTGGGAACCCTGTATGGATCAGTAAAGTCAAGGGCAAGTTCGAGAAAAGCTACCTTCCCAACTGGAGCGATGAGCACTTCGTCCTTGAACGCCGCCTACCCCGACAGCAGCAAGTCTATGAACTGGAAGATCTTCAAGGGGAACCGTTGTTAGGGACGTTGCTTACGAGACGGAATTACAGCCTGTCGTAAAAAACAAAGCAAGACTACTACACCGTGTAAACGGAACGTCGACGTGGCAATCTGTTTCATTTCGTCAAATGGCAAGGCTGGCCCAGTTCCTTTAACTCCTGGGTCGCGCCGACCAGGTGAAACGAGTACTAAACCAGACACCACTACCGTCATCCTTCATTCCACGTTCGACCATGAACACGGTGCTATGGACAAACAGCAGCTGGCTCTGAACACAGCGTCTCCCAAAACGCGCAAAGCGCAAGTGGGCTTTGTTATGACATTCCTAACCCTGCTGGGTGGGTTGTACGGGGGTGTGTTTTACGACGTAGCCTACCTCAGCATTCTACTTAACCAACCTAGAACACCAGCCGTCAGTGGCAGTCAAACAAGTCTACAGACCTTCTCTACACCCGTCAACCCCGTGATCGAAACGAGTCCAGTCATCACCACCACCACACCGAGTATACAGTCCACATCGAGCTCCTCACCGAGTATACAGTTTAGGTCAACACCTACACCAAGTACACCCAATACGTCTGAAAATCCTCCGGATTTCATCCCTCACAGTAAAGGCCCATCGACAACGGCGACCGACGTTGTTGTTGTACCCACCGCCACCCCAGTTCACTCGTACCAAATTTACAAGAGTGGGTTACCACGACAGCGGATACACCTCCAACCATGGACCCCCGGTGGCAACATCCCTTCACTTGCATCATCGCAGGACCGACATTTCGTCCAGAAACTACTTCAACACGCCGACAGCATGATTACCCCACCCATTGCCCGAGAATGGCAAAGGCGTATGCAGCAATGCCTCACATCACGTTCGTGGAAGGGCTACCCAACCTTGCCGATTTGGAACCGGACACCTTGGTAGTTCTGGATGATCTCATGGCGGAGACGGATGCGCGGGTGTAGAAAAAGGTTTTACCGAAAGGCGGCTTTCTCGGGGCCATCTTAGCACCATTGGCCGCTTCCGTGTTGGGACTGATATTGGGCGGACTGTTAGGCCGACAATGAACCACACAAAAAATATGGTCCTCGTCTAACCACGGCTTTTACAAAGCTTGCAATCGCCCTACCCTGTCCCAGCCACGGTGCATCAGCTCCAGTCCCTCGGTGAAGAGATGAATAGCATACTACAGCGCCGACTGACTGATCACGAGACAATTCAACTCTAACATCATACCCTGAACCGCTACAAGACGTTTATGGACCAATATAGGGGTAGTAGTCGTCCAACACCATCAACACCCTCACCATCATCATCATCATCATCATGGTCACCTTACCTCGAAGATGAAGTGTTGGCCAGTGTCCCTAAGGCGTTCAAGACCAAGGCCCATTTATTGTTGGACCGGGTGAAACAGAATCCTGATATGGGCTGGACCGACCAGGGAGAACTGCTCATTCGAAACCGAGTGGTCCCGGGGTCCCATATCACCGATCTCATCAACGATACGATGCGCTCTCGCAAACACTCTAATCCACCGGTCTGGGAAGTCTTTTGCTCAAGATTTGAAAGACACACACGTCCCTCGAGAATTGGTGGGGAATCATCAACGCTGGCTGTGGATGCAGAAAATCCGTCGTGACCCCATGATACCTTTGGCACCTCCCAGAACACCCTCACGGCGAGCAATACGGCGTGCCCGGTCTATGTTACCTCACTGGAACAGAGGCTCTCCACGAGGCTCTCCACGCTCACTTCGAACTTTGCCTCAAACTCTACTACGTCGGTCGAGACGGACACCTCGGGAGAAAGTGTTTGTGGATTGAGGGACCCTATAAGGGAAAAGGCGCTATAAAATGGAGGGGATTTCACTGCATGAGTCAGTCATGTTTTACCACACGTTGCCCAGTAACAGTTCGCTCGATGTATTTCCTGACAACAATTTGGCCATGTACATGACCCAGTTACCGCAACCGTTGCATTTACCTGGACGCTGGGGATGTGGACTCGTGGATATCCAATACCCTTACTCGTGGTACAACGTGCGAGCCGGTGAAGTGTGGTACGAGGTTGCCTACGAAGGGAAAGAAACCCGACTGATCATAGCCGAAGGTCATCCCCAAAGAGTTCATGGGGGCGCTGAGAAGTATGATGCTCTATAAGTCTCTACGGGAGGTCACGAATACTTCAAAACCCACAAAAACGTTTCCCTTCAAAAATCATGTGGACTTCGATTACAACCCACACAACAACAAGGCCTGTCTCACTCTCAGTCTCAGCGTGTGTGTTGATATCAGTCCTACCCTACAGCAAATGCTGGGTCTCGATCAAGACGGGTACGCTGGCCCCACCGCCGACAAAGCCCACATCACGATGGATATGAAGATGGGTATGTACGGACTCTACGTATAATCGGATGTGGTCGACAACCACATTGTCGGAGATGTCAACACACCTCTGTTACGGGTGGTCCCCATTAGAAACAAGTATGGAGATCAAGTCACCCAGAGTTTCAACCACACGCTCTACCTACCCGTACGACACACCGATATCAACACCGATATCTTATATCACGGTGGATATAAGAGATGATCATCATCAACTTACGGTTGGAACTGCGTTTTGCCGTACCTCTACCCAATACCATTAACGTGATTTGCTACCCCGAGTTTGATAACGTCATCACAGTGGATCAGAATAGAAACGTCCTGTGTGACTACGCCAGCTAACATGGATACAGAGCAGTTTATCACCGTACTCCAGCGGGATCCCCGGGTATCCTTTCGAAGTGTGTTTCGACGCAATGTCTTTCCGACCACCCCATCAACCTCTGCGGCCTACATCCTTAATACATACACCTCGTACTCGACCGGGTGAACATTGGGTGGCTGTGTACGTGTTTAACGGACTTCATGGACGAATCTACTAACGGTTCACACTTCTTGTAAGAATCACGAGATAATGCATACAATAGCCAAGTCAGCGACACAAAGACCCAGACAATAGTTCCTACCTGAAGTTTCCACCCCACTAACAGTCTGGCAGTGGAATACTAAAACGTTACAAGGGCTCTTGAGTAGTGTATGCGGACAGTTTGACGAGTATCCCAAGGCTGAGGACCGATATCTACTCGGGCATGACTGTGCCGCACATCATTTCAATGTACAAGCCCCGTTCTGGGCTTAAGTTCTAACCATTTCAATGTACAAGCCCCTGTTCTGAGCTTCAGTTTTTTCACGTGGTTGTTCTCACGTTGTTGTTGTTCACTAAATAAAAAAATGAGATCTCACCCAAAACAATGTTTTGTCTGTTTTCTGCGTGAGCATAAACAAGCGGACATTAATACTCAATGCTTTAACAGACATGTGGGGATTCTAATGTTAACCAAACTGGAGAAAGTGGCCTAGGATTGGGCCAAATTAGATATCGTATAATACAGGACAGATGTATAATACATGACAATTATTGTAAACACAGGACAGATATGGTATAATACAGCACAGATATGGTATAATGCAGGACAGATATGGCATAATAGAGGACATATTGTATAATACAGGCCATATATGGTACAAAGTAGGACAGATATGGTATAATACAGCACAGACTTGGTATAATACAGGACAGATACTGTATAATGCAGCACAGATTTGGTATAATACAGAACATATATTGTATAAAACAGGACAAATATGGTACAACACAGGACAGGTATGATATAATACAGCACAGATATTGTATAATATGTGACAGATATTGTAAACACAGGAAAGATATGGTATAATAAAGCACAGATTTGGTATAACACATGACAAGTATGGTATAATACAGGACAGATATTGTATAATACAGGACAGATATTGTAAACACAGGAAAGATATGGCATATTATAGCACAGATTTGGTATAACACAGGACAGATATGGTATAATACAGGACAGATATTGTATAATACAGGACAGATATTGTAAACACAGGACAGATGTGGTATAATACAAATATATATAGCCTCCTGCATTTTCACAAGTTTTCGTTTGACGGTAAAAATGGGGAGAGAAAGGGTGTAATTTAGCCAAACGAACTGAGAAAATTAACAGGAAATCTGACCTGATATGGAAAGGTCGTTTGAGGTTGCGCCTCGATTCGATAAACCAGGACGTCAGCGAAGAATTTTTGCTTCGCGGAGCCAGGTGTTCGGCACGTGAGCTCATTGACACAGACACGGAGGCACTCTGGATGTTCAAGGTCAGCACATGCATTCCATACATATCCCACACGTCCAACATGTTGAAGGTCAATACATGCATTCCATACATATCCTCCGCCCTCAAGATTTGCCGAAGATTGCGAGAGAATTTCCCCCGGCTGCCCGCGTATTTGAAATCCCGGGAATACTAAACCGCGGAAGCTTTTTCCCCGGCATCACCGCGGAGGAATACATGCCCCGTGGCCTGCGCACTTCCGGTGGCCATCACCCGCGCAGGCGAGCGGCCGGATAACTCGAGCAGGCGTGCGGCCGGATAACCAGTGCAGGCGTGCGGCCGGGGCGGGGAAAACTCGGTGGGAAACCCCGGGTTTTGAAGAGGAACAGCGCCCCCTGGCGTCAGATCGGGGAACTAATGATATCATCGTGTTGATTTTGGCTCACTGAGTTGATGTGCCAACTATTGAGGTGAAATTCGGTCGGGAAATGGATCAAAATAGCCAGTTTGCTATTCAGTTTGCTATTCGCGTAGTTGTTGGGAACAGCGCACCCCGGCGTCAGATCGGGGAACTAATGATATCATCGTGTTGATCTTGGCTCACTGAGTTGATATGCCAAGTATTGAGGTGAAATTCGGTCGGGAAAGGGGTCAAAATAGCCAGTTTGCTATTCAGTTTGCTATTCGCGTAGTTATTGGGAACAGCGCCCCTTGGCGTCAGATCCGGAAACTAATGATATCATCGTATTGCTCTTGGATCACTGAGTTGATGTGCCAATTATTGAGGTGACATTCGGTAGGAAAGGAGTTAAAATAGCCAGTTTGCTATTCAGTTTGCTATTCGCTTAGTTATTGGGAACAGCGCCCCCTAGCACATTGGGTGGCTGTGTACGTGTTTAACGGACTTCATGGACGAATCTACTAACGGTTCACACTTCTTGTAAGAATCACGATATAATGCATACAATAGCCAAGTCAGCGACACAAAGACCCAGACAATAGTTCCACCTGAAGTTTCCACCCCACTAACAGTCTGGCAGTGGAATACTAAAACGTTACAAGGGCTCTTGAGTAGTGTATGCGGATAGTTTGACGAGTACCCCAAGGCTGAGGACCGATATCTACTCGGGCATGACTGTGCCGCACATCATTTCAATGTACAAGCCCCGTTCTGGGCTTAAGTTCTAACCATTTCAATGTACAAGCCCCTGTTCTGAGCTTCAGTTTTTTCACGTGGTTGTTCTCACGTTGTTGTTGTTCACTAAATAAAAAAATGAGATCTCACCCAAAACAATGTTTTGTCTGTTTTCTGCGTGAGCATAAACAAGCGGACATTAATACTCAATGCTTTAACAGACATGTGGGGATTCTAATGTTAACCAAACTGGAGAAAGTGGCCTAGGATTGGGCCAAATTAGATATCGTATAATACAGGACAGATGTATAATACATGACAATTATTGTAAACACAGGACAGATATGGTATAATACAGCACAGATATGGTATAATGCAGGACAGATATGGCATAATAGAGGACATATTGTATAATACAGGCCATATATGGTACAAAGCAGGACAGATATGGTATAATACAGCACAGACTTGGTATAATACAGGACAGATACTGTATAATGCAGCACAGATTTGGTATAATACAGAACATATATTGTATAAAACAGGACAAATATGGTACAACACAGGACAGGTATGATATAATACAGCACAGATATTGTATAATATATGACAGATATTGTAAACACAGGAAAGATATGGTATAATAAAGCACAGATTTGGTATAACACATGACAAGTATGGTATAATACAGGACAGATATTGTATAATACAGGACAGATATTGTAAACACAGGAAAGATATGGCATATTATAGCACAGATTTGGTATAACACAGGACAGATATGGTATAATACAGGACAGATATTGTATAATACAGGACGGATATTGTAAACACAGGACAGATGTGGTATAATACAAATATATATAGCCTCCTGCATTTTACAAGCTTTCGTTTGACGGTAAAAATGGGGAGAGAAAGGGTGTAATTTAGCCAAACGGACTGAGAAAATTAACAGGAAATCTGACCTGATATGGAAAGGTCGTTTGAGGGTGCGCCTCGATTCGATAAACCAGGACGTCAGCGAAGAATGTTTGCTTCGCGGAGCCAGGTGTTCGGCACGTGAGCTCATTGACACAGACACGGAGGCACTCTGGATGTTCAAGGTCAGCACATGCATTCCATACATATCCCACACGTCCAACATGTTGAAGGTCAATACATGCATTCCATACATATCCTCCGCCCTCAAGATTTGCCGAAGATTGCGGGAGAATTTCCCCCGGCTGCCCGCGTATTTGAAATCTCGGGAATACTAAACCGCGGAAGCTTTTTCCCCGGCATCACCGCGGAGGAATACATGCCCCGTGGCCTGCGCACTTCCGGTGGCCATCACCCGCGCAGGCGAGCGGCCGGATAACTCGAGCAGGCGTGCGGCCGGATAACCAGTGCAGGCGTGCGGCCGGATAACCAGTGCAGGCGTGCGGCCGGGGCGGGGAAAACTCGGTGGGAAACTCTGGGTTTTGAAGAGGAACAGCGCCCCCTGGCGTCAGATCGGGGAAGTAATGATATCATCGTGTTGAACTTGGCTCACTGAGTTGATGTGCCAACTATTGAGGTGAAATTCGGTCGGGAAATGGATCAAAATAGCCAGTTTGCTATTCAGTTTGCTATTCGCGTAGTTGTTGGGAACAGCGCACCCCGGCGTCAGATCGGGGAACTAATGATATCATCGTGTTGATCTTGGCTCACTGAGTTGATATGCCAAGTATTGAGGTGAAATTCGGTCGGGAAAGGGGTCAAAATAGCCAGTTTGCTATTCAGTTTGCTATTCGCGTAGTTATTGGGAACAGCGCCGCTTGGCGTCAGGTCCGGGAACTAATGATATCATCGTATTGCTCTTGGATCACTGAGTTGATGTGCCAATTATTGAGGTGAAATTCGGTAGGAAAGGAGTTAAATAGCCAGTTTGCTATTCAGTTTGCTATTCAGTTTGCTATTCGCTTAGTTATTGGGAACAGCGCCCCCTAGCGTCAGATCGGGGAACTAATGATATCATCGTATTGCTCTTGGATCACTAAGTTCATGTGCCAAGTATTGAGGTGAAATTCGGTCGGGAAAGGGGTCAAAATAGCCAGTTTGCTATTCAGTTTGCTATTCAGTTTGCTATTCGCGTAGTTATTGGGAACAGCGCCCCTTGGCGTCAGATCCGGGAACTAATGATATCAGCGTATTGCTCTTGGATCACTGAGTTGATGTGCCAAGTATTGAGGTGAAATTCGGTCGGGAAAGGGGTCAAAATAGCCAGTTTGCTATTCAGCTTGCTATTCAGTTTGCTATTCGCGTAGTTATTGGGAACAGCGCCCCCTGGCGTCAGATCGGGGAACTAATGATATCATCGTGTTGATGTTGGCTCACTGAGTTGATGTGCCAAGTATTGAGGTGAAATTCGGTCGGGAAAGGGGACAAAATAGCCAGTTTGCTATTCAGTTTGCTATTCGCGTAGTTATTGGGAACAGCGCCCCCTGGCCTCAGATCGGGGAACTAATGATATCATCATGTTGATGTTGGCTGACTGAGTTGATGTTCCAAGTATTGAGGTGAAATTCGGTCGGGAAAGGGGTGAAAATAGCCTGTTTGCTATTCAGTTTGCTATTCGCGTAGTTATTGGGAACAGCGCCCCCTGGCGTCAGATCGGGGAACTAATGAGATCATCGTATTGCTCTTGGATCACTAAGCTGATGTGCCAAGTATTGAGGTGAAATTCGGTCTGGAAAGGGGTCAAAATAGCCAGTTTGCTATTCAGTTTGCTATTCAGTTACTATTCGCGTAGTTATTGGGAACAGCGCCCCCTGGCGTCAGATCGGGGAACTAATGATATCATCTTATTGCCCTTGGATCACTGAGTTGATGTGCCAAGTATTGAGGTGAAATTCGGTCGGGAAAGGGGTCAAAATAGTCAGTTTGCTATTCAGTTTGCTATTCGCGTAGTTATTGGGAACAGCGCCCCCTGGCGTCAGAACGGAGAACTAATGATATCATCGTATTGATGTTGGCTCACTGAGTTGATGTGCCAAGTATTGAGGTGAAATTCGGTCGGAAAGGGGGTTAAAATCGCCAGTTTGCTATTCAGTTTGCTATTCGCGTAGTTATTGGGAACAGCGCCCCCTGACGTCAGATCGGGGAACTAATGATATCATCGTGTTGATGTTGGCTGACTGAGTTGATGTGCCAAGTATTGAGGTGAAATTCGGTCTGGAAAGGGGTCAAAATAGCCTGTTTGCTATTCAGTTTGCAATTCGCGAAGTTATTGGGAACAGCGCCTCCTGTCGTCAGATTGGGGAACTAATGATATCATCGTATTGCTCTTGTATCACTAAGTAGATGTGCCAAGTGTTGAGGTGAAATTCGGTCGGGAAAGGGGTCAAAATAGCCAGTTTGCTATTCAGTTTGCTATTCGCTTAGTTATTGCAAACAGCGCCCCCTGGCGTCAGATCGGGGAACTAATGATATCATCGAATTGCTCTTGGATCACTGAGTTGATGTGCCAAGTATTGAGGTGAAATTCGGTTGGGAAAGGGGTCAAAATAGCCAGTTTGCTATTCAGTTTGCTATTCAGTTTGCTATTCGCGTAGTTATTGGGAACAGCGCCCCCTGGCATCAGATCGGGGAACTAATGATATCATCGTGTTCATGTTGGCTCACTGAGTTGATGTGCCAAGTATTGAGGTGAAATTCGGTCGAGAAAGGGGTCAAAATAGCCAGTTTGCTATTCAGTGTGCTATTCGCGTAGTTATTGGGAACAGTGCCCCCTGGCGTCAGATCGGGGAACTAATGATATCATCGTGTTGATGTTGGCGGACTGGGTTGATGTGCCAAGTATTGAGGTGAAATACGGTCGGGAAAGGGGTCAAAATAGCCAGTTTGCTAATCAGTTTGCTATTCGCGTAGTTATTAGGAACAGCGCCCCCTGGCGTCAGATCGGGGAACTAATGATATCATCGTGTTGATCTTGACTCACTGAGTTGATGTGCCAAGTATTGAGGTGAAATTCGGTCTGGAAAGGGGTCAGAATAGCCTGTTTGCTATTCGCGAAGTTATTGGGAACAGCGCCCCCTGTCGTCAGATTGGGGAACTAATGATATCATCGTATTGCTCTTGTATCACTAAGTAGGTGTGCCAAGTATTGAGGTGAAATTCGGTCGGGAAAGGGGTCAAAATAGCCAGTTTGCTATTCAGTTTGCTATTCGCTTAGTTATTGGAAACAGCTCCCCCTGGCGTCAGATAGGGGAACTAATGATATCATCGAATTGCTCTTGAATCACTGAGTTGATGTGCCAAGTATTGAGGTGAAATTCGGTCTAGAAAGGGGTCAAAATAGCCAGTTTGCTATTCAGTTTGCTATTCGCGAAGTTATTGGGAACAGCGCCCCCTGGCGTCAGATCGGGGAACTAATGATATAATCTTGTGCATGTTGGCTCACTGAGTTGATGTGCCAAGTATTGAGGTGAAATTCGGTCTGGAAAGGGGTCAGAATAGCCTGTTTGCTATTCAGTTTGCTATTCGCGAAGTTATTGGGAACAGCGCCCCCTGGCGTCAGATCGGGGAACTAATGATATCATCGTGTTGATGTTGGCTGACTGAGTTGATGTGCCAAGTATTGAGGTGAAATACGGTCGGGAAAGGGGTCAAAATGGCCAGTTTGCTAATCAGTTTGCTATTCGCTTAGTTATTAGGAACAGCGCCCCCTGGCATCAGATCGGGGAACTAATGATATCATCGTGTTGATCTTGGCTCACTGAGTTGATGTGCCAAGTATTGAGGTGAAATTCGGTAGGAAAGGGGTTAAAATAGCCAGTTTGCTATTCAGTTTGCTATTCTCGTAGTTATTGGGAACAGCGCCCCCTGGCGTCAGATCGGGGAACTAATGATATCATCGTATTGCTCTTGGATCACTAAGTTGATGTGCCAAGTATTGAGGTGAAATTCGGTCGGGAAAGGGGTCAAAATTGCCAGTTTGCTATTCGGTTTGCTATTCGCGTAGTTATTGGGGACAGCGACCCCTGGCATCAGATCGGGGAACTAATGATATCATCGTATTGCCCTTGGATCACTGAGTTGATGTGCCAAGTATTGAGGTGAAATTCGGTCGGGAAAGGGGTCAAAATAGCCAGTTTGCTATTCAGTTTGCTATTCGGGTAGTTATTGGCAACAGCGCCCCCTGGCGTCAGATCGGGGAACTAATGATATCATCATGTTGATGTTGGCTAACTGAGTTGATGTGCCAAGTATTGAGGTGAAATTCGGTCGGGATAGGGGTCAAAATAGCCTGTTTGCTATTCAGTTTGCTATTCGCGTAGTTATTGGGAACAGCGCCCCCTGGCGTCAGATCGGGGAACTAATGATATCATCGTGTTGATGTTGGCTGACTGAGTTGATGTGCCAAGTATTGAGGTGAAATTCGGTCGGGAAAGGGGTCAAAATAGCCAGTTTGCTATTCAGTTTCCTATTCGCGTAGTTATTGGGAACAGCGCCCCCTGGCGTCAGATCGAGGAACTAATGATATCATCGTGTTGATCTTGGCTCACTGAGTTGATGTGCCAAGTATTGAGGTGAAATTCGGTAGGAAAGGGGTTAAAATAGCCAGTTTGCTATTCAGTTTGCTATTCTCGTAGTTATTGGGAACAGCGCCCCCTGGCGTCAGATCGGGGAACTAATGATATCATCGTGTTGATGTTAGCTCACTGAGTTGACGTGCCAAACATTGAGGTGAAATTCGGTCAGGAAGGGGGTTAAAATAGCCAGTTTGCTATTCAGTTTGCTATTCGCGTAATTATTGGAAACAGCGCCCGCTGGCGTCAGATCGGGGAACTAATGATATCAACGTGTTGATGTTGGCTCACTGAGTTGATGTGCCAAGTATTGAGGTGAAATTCGGTCGGGAAAGGGGTCAAAATAGCCAGTTTGCTATTCAGTTTGCTATTCGCGTAGTTATTGGCAACAGCGCCCCCTGGCGTCAGATCGGGGAACTAATGATATCATCATGTTGATGTTGGCTAACTGAGTTGATGTGCCAAGTATTGAGGTGAAATTCGGTCGGGATAGGGGTCAAAATAGCCTGTTTGCTATTCAGTTTGCTATTCGCGTAGTTATTGGGAACAGCGCCCCCTGGCGTCAGATCGGGGAACTAATGAGATCATCGTATTGCTCTTGGATCACTAAGCTGATGTGCCAAGTATTGAGGTGAAATTCGGTCTGGAAAGGGGTCAAAATAGCCAGTTTGCTATTCAGTTTGCTATTCGCGTAGTTATTGGGAACAGCGCCCCCTGGCTTCAGATCGGGGAACTAATGATATCATCTTATTGCTCTTGGATCACTGAGTTGATGTGCCAAGTATTGAAGTGAAATTCGGTCGGGAAAGGGGTTAAATGGACTATTATTGTTTTGATGATAAAATAATGACTGGTCCCCTTCGAATAGCGAACCGCTAACTGCGAACTGCCGACTAACTTATAATACCTTGATGTGCGGGTGATATCGATCGGACCTCTATAGTCTGTTACGGGACTGGTGCATTTGTGTCCTATAGTCGAACTTAGAAAAAGCCGTTTTAATTCTTGTAATGATATAGGTACAAATATGATGTCCCATAAGGACTATCAGTAACTTCTTTTTATTCAATGAAGGGGTATATCTCCTTCACAGCATCGATGATTTTGGGATTATCCCGTGCAAGAAGATCGAAAAGGAGTGGTTAAGTGAAAGGAACGGGCTCTGAGATGCTGCATATGGAAATCTTCATACGAGAATAGATGTAGTTGTGCAACAGTTTGTACCTATTGGGTTAACCATGCAATATTAATATATGGTGTTACCGAATTTCTCATGAATATTGTCAATAAAAATTTCAAGCAATTCCATAAACAAAACATCCCAAGAATGATAACCTTTACGGGTGTCCGACTTATTATCGTGCGTTTTTGAAGGTTTATTTGGAATATAAAGTACTTCTTGAAATGACATGAAATGACATGAAAACTGACACGATGATTGCTGAGCTCGTCGGCTATCTTCCGCTAGGAGTTCCATCGATGACATCACTCCCTTCAGCACGTGTGAGAGCTATTTTTAACTCGAATTTTCAGCTCAGTTCCTGCCGTGGACAGTACCAGTTATCGGACACTCATCGTGAACAAGAATTTGACGTTGAATACAATGTATTTTCAAGTTTTGTGCATGACAATCGTTAGTTGGAGTTCTGTCGTTTGAGATGATATGATCATTGTTGAATTTCTATATGTATTTGCTTGAGAGCGAGATCGGGAAAACAAGGTGGTAGATAGAATTTCGTACCCTCGCCACAACATGAGAAATTTCGAATTTTCATGAAAACAAAAATGTTAGATTTAAATTTTTCGACTTTCGTGGCTACCTATAATTCTATATGTGCACAACAATCTGACATCACGAGCACAACACGTACGCACGAGATGCGTGTCCGATAACTGTTCTGACACCCGCACGTGTAGTAGGACCGGTGACCAATTTTTTTGGCCAAGGATCTTATTAATGAACTAAGGTGTTCAAAGGTCCCGAGGAAGAGTAGTTTAGAGCGTCGAGAAATCTCAGATAGATATGTCTGTATGGTATGCGGCATATGCCATCTTCTTTCGAGACTTTTTCTTTATTTTTGAACTACCACATACATTTGAGACATTTGTTTTTAAAATGGTAGTGAAATAATCCTCCCAAAATGATTTAACTGTCACCGGGGCTCTTGTTACCAGAGTAGACAGAAGTTTGGTTGTAGATCTTCTGGAACTAGCTATTAATCTAGCTTCTGTGAGAATTTACATGACGCGCGGGTGATATCAGGCTTTTATAGTTTGTCACATGAGTGGTGCCTCTGTAAAGTTTGAGATTATCGATAACAGGTCCTCCGTGTATGTTGCCACTTTGAAGAAAGACGGTTCTATCTTCCCACATTATGTGTAAATTCAATGTCTGATCTACAGCAGATCGAAATTAAATCAAGTTAATGGGGGTACTGGAAAACAAGTAGCGCGGAAGATCAACTATCTGAAGATTTGCCACTGACAATTGAAGTGTTGTCAACTCGAAAAACATAGTAACGTAGTTGATAAGATAACCTTGTTAACAAACAGTCACATTTTTATATCGAGTTATTGCTGTAATGTTCCAACGTTGATAGTAACATTGTTAAAGAAAATTAAATATTAACGTTTCTAATAGTCCGAAATGCAGACCCAACCTTATATTTAATAATTTTGATATATATAAAATATTAGGTCTGCCAGTAGGTCAATATCAATCCATGTAGCTGTCGGATGTAAAAACAGCACTTCTTGCGGTTTTTCATTACTCAAGATATCTAAACTGAGTATTAGAGTAACTGATATCCGCTTAAACAATCGTTATTTTATTACATAATATTCAAAATAACAATTGGCTGCCGTCGACAGGTTCAGTACACCGGTTCGGTGCTTGTTTATTCTTTTACACGACATTGGTAAGGCCACTTTATGCATTGATATCTTGCTTTTATCTGATGACACCAGTGTCATGTTTCCAGATAAGACTAGTTGAACCTACCACAACCATGTCACACGAATTCAAAAATCCACATATATGGTTCTCGTGTAATAAACTTTCTTTAAAAATGAGCAAAACCAAATTCAGGTTTATAAGACCAAATAAATGGTGCAATAAAGAACGTCCCGAGACTGAATATCAACGATGAAACGGTATATAGAGCACGTCGAAAATATTAATTTTTATGCGTCTACATTAATAATAAGCTTAACTGCTGGACACATATAATAGCAATTGCTAAGGGACTTTCCACAAATACATGTGTTATTACTTCAACTTTATTTTTCACAATGGTCGGGATGATTACAACAAACATATATATATATTTTATACGGAGGGGGTCAACTTTATCTCGATTATAATTCAGTACCGGTATAGATATTTACACTTATAATACACGATCTAATAAAATACAGATATAGTTTCCTAATAAGGAGATGAAAAAATGGGAAATGTTACTGTTACATAGCACATCATAGTATTACCAGTCATAGTGACTAAATATACATGTACTAACAAAGTCATTGAAACTATTTAGCACGAGATTATATACAGTTATGACTTAAGATCTATATGGCGTGAAATGATATCTACATTTTTACACGGAGGGCTGATAATTATAACACACATGAACATATCATTATATTATTATTTATTGTGTATAAATTAACTCATAGAAATTACGTACAACCATAGTAGACATTACGGGGTGTAAAGAGGAATACATTATCATTTTTCGTCACGTGAATTGATAATTAGAGCACATGTAGCGTGCATTGTTGCCTACGTCAATACAGAGATAATAAATATATATATACGGTGTACATACACATTAGAAAACAATTGGTCAGCATATTACTTGAATAGATTAGGGTCAGCAAGCCATCAAGCTCGTCCTCTGAATGGAACGAAAAGCTGAAAGTCTAAGAGAAGGACCTTGCGAAATGCCACATAGGGCTATGTGAGCTCAAACCCACCCCCGCTCTCATCCGATGGGATAGAATCCCAAAGAATGGCGGAGGTAGATATGGTCGGCTGAATGTGTATAACAGATATTTGGAATGGTGATATATCCTTCATCACTAAACAAATATACATTTCTACCTTATGAAAATTTAATTAGAATCGAAAATACAATCATTAGTGTACCGTGAGATCCTTTTTTTTTCGAGATGGCCGAGACAAACAAGCTTAACTTTTTCGGCGTTTTCAAGCGACTTGGGTTAATCTTTTGAATTCCACTTAATATCCACTTAATATTTTTGAATATTTAACCTTTGTAAACCGAACCTGTGATCCGAATATCCAATATCAAACTCACTTCACACAGCTAAATATGTCATATTCTTACATTCACTGCCATGCTATATACAGGCATTAAAGGTCGAAAAGCCTTCGGTTTCAAGAACACTTTTTAGAACCAAACTTCTGGCAATTTCGGGGTGACTATCCGAAAAGGATTATCACACAACGACTGGACATACAAAGTTAAATCTCGACAAGCCGCTGAAAGAGTCTAACGAGTATAACGTGAACTATACACAGATTTCCTCGGATTGTATTAAAACAAAAAATCCTTTTCGACTATGTTACATGGAAGGAGTCAGATTCTTTCTTCAAACAGCCAGCAGAACAATTCAGTGCAATTCTCCAGTGGGATCGAGATATATTGAGAATCAACGTTTTTTGAATAAACGTAACATTACACTAAACGAGAGAGAGAATTAAGTTTTATCGCCGCGTTCAGCAATATTTCAGTATATAGCGACGATCAAACAAAATTCTAAGTATTCTAAGTCGACAACCGAGCAATTCAGAAGTAACACAACACACCCAAAACATGCACATACATTATTAAAAACTTATGCAACAAACAGATTTCTTTCAAATAACCTAAAATACAGTCTTATTTTACCAGACTGAAAAGATCTTCTGAAGTAGCTACTTGCTAGAAAAAAATCTCTTACAATCTTAAAATCTATACAGTCGATCAGAAGATGTTCACTGAGAGATCTTCGTGTCATGGAATACACCTTGGAGCTGGTTCCTTTTTTAGTAAACGTTCGTGAGTTAATCGGGTATGGCCGATCGCCTGATCATGGCTTGATCGAAACGTTTCTGGCTACTCAGATGAGTATATTGTTGTACCACATATTGATGCGCCCTATCACATCAATCAAATTAGCCAATTAACAACCACTGTGAAATCACATCTCCCTGTTTTAGTCGGTTTATCAGAATTTGTGGTAGAAGGGTTATCAGAATCTGTTTCAATGAAGCAAATTATAATGCAAATTTAGGAGCCAAAAATATCATGAACATGATTTTTTTTGTATGACATATCGTTGTGAAATATTGTGTAGAACTGAACTGATACAGTGGTGCATTCACACATTGAACTGGGAACAGCAAGAAGAACGATACACAGTTGTTTATCAGGAACTTAAGTTTTGTCTATTTATTTCATTCTCTACTTGCACGTTAGCTATCGCAGCCTGGTGATGTAGTGACACATATCACAATAACTGGAACACAACACGTTAATATATCGCAATCGAATCCACTCGTCGGTGCAGAGTAAAAACATGGCAAAAAGCAAAAGTGATCTCTGAGATGATTTGTATCTCAGCCAGGATTTTATTGTAGAGGTTCATGTGTACATCTTGACTGACATGACCACGTCCCCTGGCACCGGTTTGAGCGGTGATAGATACAGCTATTTCAGAGCGATGATGTAATAGCCCTATTAAGTCAACTTTTGGAAATTGATGATCTATGTGACCGCCAGATAGAAAAATAACGGCCAAAACGAGAGAGTATTTATAGAATGGAAGTTCATATTCAGAACAAATATATGTGAGGCCCGACGTCAGCGAAGCGCTTCATTCAGAAACACTGGACTACTTATGGGATCCACGCAGATTGTAAATCACTATAAATTGAGTCCAGTCAAGGCAGTCATGTGCTAGGGCAAATCCTCTTGCCATACGGAAAAGGACGGTGTTTTTCATTTACCATTTTGAATTTCAATCTCAACCGTGAATTAGTTAGTCCATGAAACAAATATAGCGATTATTAAACGCAACATATAAAGGCGGTGGAAATAGATGACCCCACAGGCCAATATTCTGACTGTATATCCAATCACATCACAAGAACCAAAAATGATTCCAGTGAAGATTCGTATCTACGCCACGCTTTTTTGTAGCTGTTCATGCAGATATCTTGAACGGCCCCTAGAACCGGTTTCAGCGGTTGTAGATACAAATGTCAAGTCATCTGATGGAAATAATCATCCCTCATCATATGATTAATGAGGGATATATGACTTCGAATAGCCTCGGTATATTGCGAATGAGCTCAGTTTTGTTAAGCCTTCTTTTCCCTGCTAACAAACACGTATAGATAGTAGAATCTATGATAGAAAAATACAACAATGGAATTGTGGTGCTGAAGAACCTCGCCCGATTTAATGAATTCATAAATCAGTTTTCATTGCATATCCTCAATAACGTTTTGCATTATCCAGGTACAATAATTTAGATAGAGATCAAAATACAAGATTAAAGACTCTTGATCTCAGCAAAAAGATAATTCATTCAGTACATAGCGCGATTTCATCCAATATTCTAAACCTGACACCACCCTCTCCCACCAATTTTATATTCAGTTGTGTAAGTTTGAATGGTCACAGACATCACATTTGACATTATATTCCACAGAAAGACCAAAAGACTTCGATGCAACTAGATGTATTCATCAAATATATCTACAGGAGCTGTATACAATATTTCATTTTGACAGAAGATCTGTCTATAGAAGAAAACAGGGACGATCCAGCCTCTGGTATGTCCGGTTTGAATAGGTTGATAACGTTAAGTCATGCGGCTTTGCTTTCAGTCCCTCCTCCCCAATGGTCCGTGGGTCTGCTCCTGTCCTCTGATCCCGTCCCTCTCATTGGCGATCCAACCGCTCTTTCGACTAATGAAAACCAATCAAACGGTAGCCCACTTGCTTAAATCAAATTCGTATATGGTGCTGCAGTCTACCGGTTCATTCCTGAAAATACAAACGTAGCAATAAGACAAGCACGAGTGCAATAAACACGTGCATTACCTCCCTTAGACAGCTAGCGATACATTTGTGTGTATGCTCATTCAGTATTTTTTGTCATATAAATTGCCTTGTATGTAATTTCTTCGATTTAACATGACACATTTGCCGTTCTCATTGCTTTTCTTCAAGATGTATTCAGGGTTAAACTATGTTGAAGAAGTTTTATTAGTCAGAAAACAAATCGGTTTCACTGCTAAAGCCAAAGTTATTCCATAGACGGAAATTTAGAAAGTATGTTACATTCTCGGGAAATTGATCGTGTCTCCAAGGAAATAAGACTGTCTTCTTTTAGAAATTCACATGTATATGAACAGATTTATTTGTACACACACGCCAAAAGGACCAAAGGCAATGTAATACACAATGAACTAACATGAGTACCGTATATGACGCTAGAGTCAAGCAGCAGTGTGATGTATTTAAGAAATAATGTTTCCATATGTTTGCTAAATCGTTATTTTGCGTACGGTTAGTGTGGGAAAGTATATATTTTAGGGCAAGGGCGAAGCCTGCACCCTAAAATTGATAAACTTTAACCGTGCGTAAAATAACGATTTAGCACGCCTATGGAAACATTATTTCTATTCTATTGCACCACTCAAACTGTTTATCAACAAAGATTACCATGAAAGATTGGAAAAATATGATAAACGTTTACAACCTTTCTTCCCTTTGTTGAAATGTGCCTTCCGCCTCAGTTGACAGCGTGCCAATATCAATGGACGAGTTTATGTGGTCTCTTAGAATGGGGCGCAGTCTTTCTACCACTTAAGACTGTGTGAAACCTACATGCATACAAGCTTATTTGTGTGTCATTCTTAATCAATTTCACGATGGAACCAATAGTTAAACTTGAGGCAGAAACTTACGTTTTTATCAATAATATAAACGAATTTAATACCTTTAAATATCTGTATTCCCCCATTTCGTTTGCCTGTCGGTCACAGGTTCAGTTCGTTTGTTAGCCAGGTCTCTTAATTTCTCATCGTCAGCCGAGGAAAATATACCTTTGTTCAGCTGATCACAATCTTGTTGTGTCTGCGTTTAAAACGGCAAGAAGAGATTCATCATCTGAGTCTCTCATGAACTCTTCGATCTCCGCTTCTCTAGATAATTCGTATCTGAAATCACGTCTTTAAATATCCGTATTCCCCCATTTCGTTTGCCTGTCGGTCACAGGTTCAATTCGTTTGTTAGCCAGGTCTCTTAATTTCTCATCGTCAGCCGAGGAAAATATACCTTTGTTCAGCTGATCACAATCTTCTTGTGTCTGCGTTTAAAACGGCAAGAAGAGATTCATCATCTGAGTCTCTCATGAACACTTCGATCTCCGCTTCTCTAGATAATTCGTATCTGAAATCACGTCTTGTTTCTCCTGTTGATCTGTTTCTTATTGTGTAACACTCGTATGTCCCAACTGGTTTGTAAATATCTGCGATTATACATTTTCTGCCTTTAAAATAAACTAAAGTTCCTACTTGCAGGATATCAATTATATTTGTTTATTGGATTGTATAGGCAGATGACAATTTGTCCTGTCATTTATCACCCGCCCTGTGAAATGGATTCTCCCGAGTGAATACCTGTGCCTGTCAAGATCACGGGTGTAGATTTCAAACGTCAACAAGTTCTAAATCGTCTAATGATTGCACGGTTATCAGTGTTTAGTAAGGTGTAAGTGTTATAGAATGCGTATTGCTGCATGCTGACAACACGGGCAATTCTAACGCTGGTGCAAAGTCCAAGGCAGGACTCGACGACAAGGCTGAACCTCTTGGCGCCCCTTATAGTGATCAATTCGTACCTTGTAGATGTGCGTATACGAGGAAGTTGTTTCAGTGATGTTGAATACTCGGGTTAATCTTGGCAGTCAGAAATGATTTCCTTAGATTATAATCAGACGTCGTTGAGTTGGCCATTCACGACTAACTCTTGACTATTTACTAAAAGATGAAGAAACTACGATGTGTATTCCATGCACTGAGAAACTTTCGCTTAAACATATTATTATTAACATTAACTGCATAGATATTACTATTGTAAGAGCTTGTTTTTTATCAAAAATTTAGATTGGAAGATCTCTTCATTCGCGTGTGATACCATCGATTCCAAATAAGATGAGAACAGTTCATCTGTCGAATAAATTTTAACTCAAATACCAGATCTTTGATGCATTTCTTTTTCGTCGTAGATTTACTATGGATTGTTAACGTCATTAGAAAATGTTTAGTATTGTCTTTCGCTATATAGTTGAAATATTGCTGAACGCGACGGTAAATTTAATCATCTCTCTCTGTCTTTCTCATCCTATCATTTCTGCTGTGTGCCGGTGTGGTGAACTCGTTTACCTCCAGATATGGGTGATACGTTCACTACGGATTTACATTGTAGAACAAGAAAGGGCATACATTGTTCAATATGTATCAGGTATTTCCACTGTCATTCGTGGCGTTGCAGGCAGTTTCACAACCGCTATTTCTTTCACTGTATAGTGGACTGGCCGACATTGTTCAATACAGCAGAGTTATTATTTAATAATAACAATGCTGCCTCTCAATATATGACTGGTTTATGTTTTGTCAAGTGGACGCTACTCTAAGTTGATAGTAGACGGCTTTTGCTTTAATGTATTAAAACGTGAGGAGGGATTTGGTTTAATGTCACACTCAAGGTTATTTCACTCATATGGTGACAGCCAGATTTGGATGGTTGAGGAATCCGGAGTACCCGGAGAGAACCACCGCCCGTTTGGCAAGTAACTGAACAACTTTCACACATGCATCTGCTGGGCTCGAACCCGTGCCACCGAGGGCCCCCTGAGCCTGCAGTTATGCTGCATGTCTAGACAGGGCGTCTTTTTACACCTAACTGATGAGCTACAAATACGAAGTTTTGTTTCCATACCATCATGCGAGTTATACTGTTTTCCATTCTCGATGTTGTACAGCCATGTGCGGTACGGCTGAATTTGTCATTTACGACCAGTCTGCCGATAACTACTGTGCACGATATGGCTCTATAATATAATATAACTTTTCAAAAAGTGGCCCATTTGTGGTGAATCGGTTAACAGCTTTCCATGATGTCAGCAAGACATGATGACAAGCTTTACAGGTTAACAAAAACTGTTTGATTAGAGAAATAGTATGTTCAACACTCCAAATACAATCGTCTAGTCAGTACATTCAATATTCAGCCGTCGTACATTGAAGAATTTCCACATCCATAATCCAAAGACCTAATTCATAAAATAGCACCAAATTAGAAGGATATATCATAGTATACATAAAACTAGGCTAACTCCCGGCAAGACAGAGCGGTCAATAGTTTTCAGTGATGACAGCAAGACATCATGATGTTCCAATTAAATCACACGATATGGTGAGAATTCATATTTGGTCTAGCAATACATATGTGTATATGTGATTCTTTAAAATAATTTTGTGTGGGATGGCTGTACCAGCGGTATCTCAATTGATGGAACATACCCCAGCTTTAATAGGACAACCCATTTACAGATCTAATCAGGTCTGCTAGCTGGTGAAAATCATCATAGGAGCAAGCCATCGGTATGAAATCAAGAAATGGACGATAGTTTGAGTTTCATCTAAATGAAGTGTCAATCTCGATTTAAACTGGTAACCGTTGTTTTGCCTTGCAAAATCATGTTAACAGTTAAGTATCTATTCTTTCTTGGGTATTGTGTTATTATATCGTGCCATATGTAATTTACCTGAGCACACAACATGTATGCCCCCTTGCAAAATGTCGTTTAATGAATCACTAAATGCCAAGCTGTAGCATTTTTATATTACCTATTTATGCCATTTTTCTGTTTTATACGAAAAGCAGTTCCCTAAAATTCTCATACAAATTCAGGTATTGATTTCCTGACAGCCAGTCAGGGAACCATTGTCTCATTCTTACTCTGACATGGCAGGAACTTTCTACCTTTCCCACAAAAGCAGCATGTTAGATATCTTGTAATTACCTCTTCCGTTTCTCTGGTTCTCACCTGGTCAACCTGGTGTACATCCAATATTTTTCTATTATAGCTTTTACCTTGTCTCATCCTGACACGAGATATAGCCATCGTCAGTCGAGATGTCTAACTCTTCTCACTCATGTCTCACTCAGATTAATGTTGGTTGCCAACATAAGTTCGTGTATACTTCTTATATAGTCAAATTTGGGTCATTGGATTGCTCTCGTCCCTGTCAAACCACTTTAACATTGCTTCATAAGGACATCTTGAATGACATGACCATGGGCCTAACACTGGCTTGAGCGGTATTACATATACAACTATTTCAGAACGATGATGTAATAACCTATTCAAATCTTCTGTTGGAAATTGATGAATTTGTGACCGCCAGACAAGAAAAAACGACCAAAACGAGAGAGTATTTATAGAATGCAAATTCATATTCAGAACAAATATATGTGAGGCCCGACGTCAACGAAGCGCTTCATTCAGAAACACTGGACTACTCATGGGGATCCACGCAGATTATCAATCACTATAAATTGAGTCCAGTCAACGCAGTCATGTGCTAGGGCAAATCCTCTTGCGATACGGAAAAGGACGGTGTTTTTCATTTACCATTTTGAATTTCAATCTCAACCGTGAATTAATTAGTCCATGAAACAAATATAGCGATTATTAAAGGCAACGTATAAAGGCGGTGGAAATAGATGACCCCACAGGCCAATATTCTGACTGTATATCCAATCACATCACAAGAACCAAAAATGATTCCAGTGAAGATTCGTATCTATGCCACGCTATTATTGTAGCTGCTCATGTAGGTATCTTGAACGGCCCCTAGAACCGGTTTCATCGGTATTAGATACAAATATCAAGTCATCTGATGGAAATAATCATCCTTCATAATATGGTTTATGAGGGATATATGTCTCCGAATATCCTCGTTATATTGCGAGTGAGCTCAGGTTTGATAAGTTTTCTTTTTCCTGCTAACAAACACGAAAAGACAGCAAAATCTATGATAGAATAATACAACAATGGAAATGTGGTGCTGAAGAACCTCGCCCGATTTAATGAATTCATAAATTGAAAGACATAATAAATCATGAGTGAACATACAGTGAGTGAGTGAGTGAATAGGGTTTAACATAGATGAATAGCTACGAACACTTATGTAATATACCGTACCAAACAGAATTGCGATAATTCAAAGATAACCCGAAGCAAGGAAAACGGCATCAAAAATTTGATAATCTAAATGACGTTTGGTGTCAAAATTGATTCGCTTAAGGTGATCTATCAAGGTAATAAGAAAGTGCTCATGGTGCTGATATGAACAGCCACAATCGGTGTACCTTATCTCTAGATGACGACTTTACAACGAATATCATATGGATTAAGAATACTGATCAGCGATACAGATTTCATATTTTTGGAACATCATGATGTCTTGCCGCCATCATTTAAAACTGATCTCTGCCGATACCGAACTCGAAAATCTAGAATGGACATATATAGACCTTTCTACTCAAAATATAAGTGTAAGTAAAGGACCCAGGATCTGAACAAATTACCCTCCAGTATAAAATACTTTTCTTTTTCAATTTTAAATTGAAACCCCAACATTATTATTAGTTACTATCACTCATACCTACTATTTTGATTGGTAGCCTAAAAAAGGCGATGAAAAAAGTTAATTAATATATTTTTGTATTCACCCGCTGTAATTAAAACATTATAATTTCGACATCAAAGGTTGAAACAAGCCCCTCCACCCGGGTTTTTACTCCTCAGAATTCACATGTAGTAAATTGTTAAGAATATTGTATATATTGCAAGTGAAATAAAATTACAATAAAATTCAATTCATTTGGCTAATTCGAAGAGCATATTGGAACACTAAAATATTACGACTGCACAGCGTGAAAAATAACCCTCGCACACATCGCGCCAGTAGATACATTAATGGATCTCCGATGTAAACATCAAAGAATCGTTAACAAAAATATACAAAAGGCAAGTTCACAAAGTTTTCATTGCATATCCTTAATAATGGTTTGCATTACACATGCACATGACGATACCCAGGTATTATTATTTAGATAGAGATGCTCAAAATAACATAAAAGATTAAAGACTCTTGTTCTTAGCAGAAGGATAATTCATTCAGAATGATCGTTCAAAAAGTACGTAGCGCGATTTCATCCAATATTCTAAACCCGACACCACCCTTTTCCACCAATTTTATATTCAGTTGTGTAAGTTGGTCACAAACATCACATATGACAGTATATTCCACAAAAAGACCAAAAGACGTCGATGCAACTAGATGTATTCATCAAATATATCTACAGGAGCTGTATACAATATTTAATTTTGATAAAAGATCTGTCTATAGAAGAGAACAGGGACGATCCATCGTCTGGTATGTCCCGTTTGAATAGGTTGATAACGTTAAGTCATAAGTCATGCGGTCCGTGGGTCTGCTCCTGTCCTCTGATCCCGTCCCTCCCATTGGCGATCCAACCGCTCTTTCGACTAATGGAAACCAATCAAGGGGTAGCCCACTTGCTTAAATCAAATTCGTATATGGTGCTGCAGTCTACCGCTTCATTCCTGAAAATACAAACGTAGCAATAGGACAAGCACGAATACAGTGAACAGTGCGTGTATGCTCATTCAGTACTTTTTGTCATAGAAATTGCCTTGTATGTAATTTCTTCGATTTAACAAGATGACACATTTGCCGTTCTCAGTGCTGTTCTTCAAGATGTATTCAGGGTTGAACTATGTTGAAAAAGTTTTATTCATCGCCTCTTCACATTTTTTTGGTTATATTCGCCCACCTTTTCACAATAACCCATTGAAATGTTTAAGAAATCTTCAAGCCAAGAGTTGCTTAATTCTTGTTGAGAGAGGAATTCCCTCAGGGATAATATGTCAGGAGTGAGTCTCGGACAAAAGGCATTTCCACTAACTCAGTCACGCTTTTATCGAAGGTTTTCTTTTACCTTAAAATTACTTACCCAGTAACAGTCTGGAGTTTAAACGCTTCAGGTTGAATGGTTGTGAAATCCAAGCTGTTGCACAGGACTCTTGAATAGGTAACCTGTCTGATCTCATCAAGCTGACCTGGAATTTAGAAATGTTCAGCGAACATATAGTATATTTCGCAGTCGAATCTCCCAATATCGATACATCACCAGCCGATTGAGACAATATGTATTTCCATATAAATCAAGGACGAATGTACTTATTTTGTTTATCTTGAATAAGTGTATTGGTATTGTGACCATGGTGTCACCTAGGACATAATTTTCGATAAGAATTCACTATTACTGATATATCTATACTAAGTGAATGGTTTATTGCCATAAAAAAGTTGGTTCACTGTCTAGTTGTGGTCTCTAATGCATTTAACAGCCACGAAGCAAAGAAGAACCATAGTGTAACTGGGTACAAATAGGAGTCTAGACGGCAGGCTTTTCGGTAAAATAATGGCATGAACAGCAGAATCACGAAGGACTCGAATGCTATCCCTATGTATACAGAAAGAGGGGGAATTTTCATATTGCGCATATCCCCAGGTTCCTTCGACGCGGCCTAAATTAACTAGTAGTCTTGGATAAGGTTACTGTTAGTACTTATTGCATGTGTTGCCATATTTATAAAAATCAATCGTCTGAGAATATAACCATAACTTACCCGTAGTGAAGGCTCCTGGACCCGCTCCCCTCTCGTACCAAAATCGGTCTCCCTGTCTAAGCTCTCGGAACTGTCTGCCCATCATGTTGGCGAAGAGTGGCCCCAGTGCGGCCCCTGTAATGGCTGTTTCAGATACCCCACCCGTCCACAAGTCTACATCGTCTGGGTGGCTGCAAAACAGTATTATTTCACAATGCGTGATTGGGTAGGCCTACATGAGAAGGTCAGAAAATGCTGACGTGATCAAACGTGCAAAATATAGTGTAGGTATATGGTGCTGTCATACGATATAGGTCTTCAGAATAGTGATGCGGAAATTCTTTCATGGACGACGGCTGAATATTGAATGTCGGGTCTGATGCTTGTCATTTGGTCTCATTGTTAGGAGCCAGCGTCTAATTAGCGTGATTACCAAAACGTCAAACATATGCTGATCGCCCGCATTTCAATAGAGTTGGTCCAAACATAAATAAATACTGGAAAATTAAATAATAAAATAAAATACTATGCTATATGAATAAGTCAAGTCGAAGATGAGCCGGTAAAAGACATAATCTGATAGAAGGCAGATTTTCCGTTCATTAGTTCATCGTCAACATATATAATCCCGGGCAGTCGGAGCCGCAAAGCCAGGAAATTCAACTGAACTAGACCTTCATGTATTTAGCTTAACCTTACCAAGACGACAGATTCCATATTCAACAAGCATTCACGATGATTCCTCTCGCCAACAAACATTATAAAAGCGTCAGTTCCTGCATTCAGCAGTCTGTAAACGTTCTTCGAGAATTTTTGCATCCATAATCAAAGGATTTCATTAGACCAGATGAGCACTAACAGTCAAGTAGATAACACAATATCAATATATTAAGACAATCTATACAGGCAATTTTTCACAGACATGTACTGAGCTCTACACTACTGAACGGTACTGCACAGAAAGGCCCACCAAACATGCAGGCACTGAGCTGTAACTGAACAGTTCCTGTGTGATAACCACAGGTCAGAACTGAACTGCAGCAGTACATGTCAGTTAGCAACAGCCTGGTGCCAAGTGGTAACTGAGCAGTACTGCACAGTAACAGGTTGGTTACTGTTCAGTTACCATGCAGTACTGTTCAGTCCTGTTCCTTGTTGTACCGTACGGTATCCAATCAGTACTGACCAGTTACTGAGTGGTACTGTGTGGATACTGGTAAGTACTGACTGGTACTGTACTGGGGTGTATCGTTCCGGGCCCTTCCTTGCGGTTACTATTCAGTTACCACACGGTACCAACATGTGAAAATTTTGTTGTGTAAAGCCAAGCATGTAATGCATTATCAATATATATATTTATCTAGCCCTTTTTGTAATATTCCACTTGCATGTTTCTTATCACCAATTCCATACTTTGTATGGGTAATGAACTGTGTACACTTTATCTGTATCCTGCGTATGAACATTTCTTTTTAATGGTGCATGTACTTACTCATAGACGGAATCCAAAAGCGTCACCGCCTCCTGGGGCATATCTACAAACCCGGGGTTTGGGCTAGTGCTAGTAGAAAATTCAGTTGCAGCAACCAAGCCATAATGTGTCCGGAAAGCGTTGTAAGTAGCTAACCCGTGTTCTCTCCCTCTCTGGATGTTGAAAGCGGGGAGGTCAAAACCGTTTCCAGTTTCTGTCTGGTAAAGGCTGTTCACCAGGTTGTGGGTGATAATATGGTCGAATTGCTCGCTGGCATCCACCATGGTTCCTCTCATAAAGCTCTGCTCGTTGAGGAGATAGATGTTGGACTTGAAGAAAAGGTCCTCTAGCACCAAGGCCGGGCTGGATGTAGCGGCGAATTGCTCGTCTACGGGATTGAATTCGGTCCTCATTAATGTATGTCCGAACCGAAAAGCGGCGCCAACGAGGGCGTTAGACACGGACGGGTCAGCAGTCGCGTTGTACCCACTGTAAGCCCCGCTGGGCAACAAATCTAGGTCGTATTCTGTCATAATGGTGGAACCTAGTGCAGCTGGTAACCATTCGTTGTAACTTATATGTTGAATCATAGCAATGATGATTCGCCTTGTCTCCTGGAAGAGCGTTTCGTCGTCCCAGGACGGATTAAACGTCGCTAGTTGCGCTGCGACTCGGTTGTGTTCTCTTGGCCAGAGCGTCTCGATTCCTGTTAAACCGGTGAACTCTGTCACCCGGTCGTCACCTGCAATGAGATCATACAGTTGAACGAGCACCACGATTATTTTGCAGATGCAGAATCGATGGCGAAACATGTAAAATTATGACGGAAAGACACTTAGTTAAGGGCGGACTATGTCAGAGATAATCACAGATAATGAACCTTAAACTTAAAGTTAGTATATTTATCAAAATCAGCAACCAGCAGCAGTATATTTACTTCTTGTCATAAAATACTGGAAGTTATATCACTAGTTACAATTGATTAAATTTCAACCGTACCTGCTTGCATGAAAGCTAATCCTTTCTTTGCAACAATTGGCGTAGGATGTGACAGATATGGGAGGTGGTTCGGTTCAGACTGGCTCAGCTCACCTGTTAAATTAAAATAATAATCAATATATCAAATAATTTGAACTGTGCTATTGCATTTAACGTCCAATTTTCACGATGTATCAAATATCTCTGAACAAAGTTAACAAAATATATCTATAAATATTATGTTTAAATCATGTAGGATGCGATCTGTAAATGGGAGCCTCAAAATAGGCCAGGTATTGCGAGATGTGTATTAAGCCGATATCAAGAGAAAAAACAAAATAGCGTCTCGGGTGAATATTGCTCTCGGTTCTCTCGATTCAAGATCACGTTATGGCAAGGAACCTCAAGGCGATTCACACGTTTTGCGCCTTTGAGATTACAAGTCCCGTACAGTGTACGATCTCTGTGTACTGTGTGTTCGCTTTCAAGCCGAGCGGGTCAGATGGTCAACTTACAGTGCTGGCGATAGGTGCCTTTACTCTGGTGGTCGCTGGTTCGAAACCCGTATGGTACGACCAATTTTCAGCACTAGAATTTGAGCTATATTAAGACAATGTAATCCCAAAATAACGAACATGCAATCACTTCCAAGAAATATGTTCGCTTTCAGGGCTACCGGTCTCCTACCTCCTATTTTGTGGAAGGCCCGTTGGCCGAGTGGTTTAGATCCCAAAGATATGGTGCTGGCGATCTGGTGCCTTAATGTGAGGGTCGATGGTTCGAATCCCGCATGGGTCTCAACAAGTCAACACAAGAATCTGTACTATACTAAGATAGTGTAATCCCAAAATAACAATAATACTGCTGAAAATCAAGTGTAAATTTGCACAAAAAAACATCTGTCAGATAGATAAACATTCAGCTGTTGATAACAGTTCTAACGGATACTGTAGGTTCATTATTCATGCCCAATTGATACAAATGCACATTTGTCTATAAATGTCGGTTTTGTGGGATATATCGGGTGACATCCGGTAAAGAAAAGGTAACGAAAGTTAAATTATAGTGCAAGCCATATGAAGGATTGCATATGTCGCTCCAGGGTGCGTCCAGGCGTGTCATGGGCAATCATCTTCGGAAATGCTGCTGAGACAGGTCGATCTGTTACAGCGAACTTTACTAAGAGACGCGAAGCATACAATATCCAAAAGGTCCCAATACAGGAGCTAGATCCAGCATTCAGTATTTAGCCATCGTCCATCGAAAAGCCTAGTTTATAAGACAATACAATCACCAAATCCAAGGAGACATAACAAAATATATATACATGTAGCCTACCATCTTCAATCAGAACAATCCCTAAACTTAATAAATCCGCACCTATGATGCAATTATTTGATCTAAGTACACAATTGGCCGGTGACGTCGACTATATAGGGCACAATATAGGTTTTTACTTTGTTGCGGGAGATTATAAAGCAGTAAAAACTTGAGCATTATTATAATTGCATGAGAGATCTCGTCACATGTGGCGTAGAGAGAGAGAGAGAGAGAGAGAGAGAGAGAATTAAGGTTTAACGTCACGTTCAGCAATATAGCGACGATCAAACAAAATACTAAGTATTCAAGTTTTTAACTTAGTAATCCAACACATTAAAACAAACAAACATTAAAACTTCTCTGATTTGATTTCTCTCAAATAACGCAAGACACAGTTCTCCGGCCCTCACTAGACCAAAAAGATCTTCCAAAGTGGTCGCTCGATAAAAAGAATGTCTTGCAATCTTAAAATCTATACAGTCGATAAGAATAAGTTTGACTGATATCTTCGTGGCATGGAACGTAACGTGACATATGAATGAGCTACAGACATGTGTTTATTCGGAGTTTCGGAGATATCAACGTAGACTGCTGTAGATGCTATCCTGTTGTCATTACTTTGTTGGTATATGTCGACTTAACCCGTTATAATTGTCATTTTACTGGGTCGGTGTTATCAAAATGATCGAATGGAAAACCACATTACAGCGATCAATCCAAATACGTGGATATAACTGTAACCCCCCCCAAACAAAAACGCTTCCGGTGTTTGTACAATATTGGACCTACCTCCAACATAGCTTCTTATGTAGTCTAGCTTTTCCTCGCTAGCTCCATAAACAGAACCGCCATCTATAAACGAGGTAGCCGTGTTGAGTTGTTGACGCGTGCCTACATAATAAATAAAGATAATTAAGGAAGTTTCTGACCACTTGCAAATACAATGTCATTTTTGTATTTTTTAAGAGGTAGAGCTTCAACATTGAACCTTCAACATTCAAACTAAAGGAATTCAGGAGTCACCAGGCTTAATTTTGTACAATCTAGGAATGTATATGGTGTACTATGGTGGCTTAACCTTACTCTAACATATGGGATTGGAAAGAAATTCTATGAAAAATGCCAGCTACGGTTTTCTAAGAAGTTAGAATGTGATTTTCTCCAACATGCCGCAATAGTTTTCTGGAACTATGAAAAATTCTAATAAAAATGAGGGGTCACCAGACTTCCCTTCAAAGCAGTAGGATGCCAAGATGGGAAACCATGGTCATGAGGCCAATTTACCTAGATTTCGCTAAGTCAGTTTTCCAGCGTTACTTCGTTTACATAATATTGCCCTGAAATCTGATGGCGTAGGACCCCTACATCCATGAAAATAAAATCTGATTTCTAACCCTGGGTGCAATGCAGGTCCCCAACATCCATGACAATTAAATGGCTAGATGAGATCTTTTCTTCAGTTCAATAGCCTATCACCTCCCTCATGTGAAGTGATATTAACTTAACTGTAATCGCGAGGTTCCTGGACTGCAAAGTCGGAAAGTGTATTGGGTTATATACAGAACTGAACGCCTTGCAGCTACATGAGCTAATAATGTCCCCAACAGGTCCCCAACATCCATGGCAATTAAATGGCTAGATGGGATCTTTTCTTCAATTCAATAGCCTATCGCCTCCCTCATGTGAAGTGATACCAACTTAATTGTAATCGCGAGGTTCCCGGAGGGGCACAGCCGGAGGGTATATTGGGTTACATATAGGACTGAACGCCTTGCGGCTACATGAGCTAAAAATTTAAATAGTTTCGTGTTACATAAGCGATGGTAGATTTCTGGATAAGTGATCACCTGTGATCACGTGACTGAAAGAGGTATAATACGTCATCAGGGTTCAGGTTCATTGCCTCGAAATTTGGAAAACACATTGTACAATTCAGATATCCTTTCACCACTGTTCTCTTGTACGCTTATATTTTCCATAATTTTCCTTTACATATTGTTATCTTTGTAGATGTGCAGAAACATGCGCGTAAAATTAAATTTGTTTGTAAAGCACTGTGAATGAGGTATCAGCAAAGGACAAGTTATGGACTTCTTGTTCCATCTTCATCGAAGGGAGGGATAGCCAAACAGTACTGTGGCGTGTATAAAAGGTCTCTGTTTTGTGAACATGGGTGAGAGTTGCACCCTGCGATTATAAATCTGCACACACCTCTATAGCCGTACACGGCAATTACTGACCTTTGTGCCAGCGAAATTATGACATCCCATATAATTGAATTCCGGTACATTGATCTAAAGTACTGAAGCTTTATATGGAGATAATTACAAAGTTATTTCAAGCGTGATATATTATCAATATCACAGAGTATATTTGTGGTCTTTTTGTACAGTTCAGTTTGTTATACATACTGCAAAAGAGAAAATTTACGAGTTCACTATTGATTTTGGGCAAGCTTCAAAGTAGTCGACGAATTAGAATTTACATTCTTCAATCTGTGCCAGACTACTAACTTACCCTCTTCGCAATGAAGATCGGTTACTTCAGTCGATCTAGGAAAGTTGAGCTGATCTCTTCCGTAAGTTCTGAAGAAGTCGCCCACAGGAACGTCGATATTAAAACAAGTGTAATCCGGCCTAAAACAGGAGCATTCAACAGTTTAGAATGTAGGTGAAATGAAAATTAATGCCAAGATTTTTTCTAGAAGGACTACTCATATCGTTCGAAACTCACCCGAATGCCACCATCATGATTAACCCGGCTCATGCAAAATAAACTCCATACAGGGTTTATCGATAGTAGCTTTTCACTCGAAGAGAATGTTATATCTGTTGTTCAATGATATGTTGTCTTCTGGACGTGTATTACATGTACCACATTATTTGATCAGGCAGTCATGAACAAATATGAAAAATAAAACATTTTCACTATTTCAACTCACGTGGGAAGGGACTGGTCAACGCAATCGATAACTGCCTGGTCATGCCCTGTTAACAGAGAAACGAGATGTAATTTAGAAGTCTATTAATGGACTCCAAATTACAGAATACCCTTTTCAATACTTTCTGAGAGAGGACCTTTTTTCTGAAATGCAATCCGTTTTGAAATCAAAATACCTATATTCTCCATTCAATATTGAACCCGATCTTCCCATATTGTCAATTTATATAGGATTGTATGTTGGATTAACACTATCCCCGGCCGAACACCACAACTTCTCCTACAGGATTTCAGAATTCTTTCAACCCGTAAAATGAGCATTTCATGTTTCAGCTTCTACACAGATAATTGGCGTTTTGAATAAATAATCGATTAGCATCAACCGGTTTTGTACCATAGTTTTAGAAGATAGTTTGTAACGAGTATATGTACTAATGAGAATTTGAAATATTGTAAGTCGGTTTCCCATCTCGTCCTCCCATTGTTTACCTTTCCCAGGTGCTCGGTCAGTTAAATCGTGAGCCAGAAACTGTCCCCACATGGTGAAGTGAAACGTCAGGTCTGATTCTGGATTGGTCGTTGTTGCAGCTTCGTGAACAGTTGTACTTATAACACGTGCGTTGGGCAAAATTGACGAACCATCTGCTGCAGTTACCCGCGGAGCGTCGTCTCTGCCTAAATCTGAAGGAAATTTTTTACATTGAGTCGACATTTCATGCATCCCTTGACATCGCTTTCATAATAGTCCGAGGATGGAACGCTAAATATATCGCTTCGATATTGTATTTCAAAACTTGTTTGTGGACCATCAAGTTTGAATTCTCAGAGTTCAATGACACACGGTTCCACTTGTTTTTAGCTTTAATCACCTCTGGAACATTATGAACTGAATTGATCTATCTATCTGACGGTCACATGTTTCTTCAGTTTCCATCAGATGACTTGATTACATAATCGCTCTTAAACATTTGCACCTACTACCGCTCATGCCAGGGCTAGGGACCGTGTGATCATGCCATTCAAGTTGTACACAGGCACAGTTACAATAAAAGCGTAGCTGGTACACAAATCATTACAGAAATCTGTTTTTGTTCTTGTGATATTTTTAGATATAACGCAGACTATATATTTGCCTGTTGGATCATACGTTTTCTTGTCAGTACTCCGACATCTTTTCACGTCACCCTTGTTGCTTTTACTAGCCATGGAATATCGATATTATGGAACTTACCACTTTCGTACGTCGCAGGCATCTCTCTTATAAATGGAGTATTTGCGGCCCCGAGTAAAGGATGCGCCACGTTATTGCATGACCCATCGACGGAACGATATGGACTGGGCGGGCAAGTTGGATGAACAAATGGGCATTCGATTCCACTCTTTATTGCCTGTTGATGAAGAATCACATCTTCCAAGGGCACGCCAGCATTTCGCTCCCTGTCGTGAAAAGAAATATATTTAAGCTTCATCATCCTTCTCACTACAGGTATTGAGGAAATCAATCTTCCTATTGATGATTGAATATAGCTTTTCTGAAATGGTAATGTAAATTCAGTAGGAGACGGTTCCGCGCAAATTGGCCCCTGTCTAATTTCATACTATGGTCGCCCGTTTAGACAGCATGGTAATTCTCCTTCCTTTTCTACTAACTGATGTCTATACTATCATTCTGATGGACGTAACCATTTCTCCAAACGAGCATATAACAATTGCTGATTGATTGGATCTACGCGTCACTACAGAATTAATCGTGCTCGGAGGTGAACATCTGGTAGGCCAAAATCCGAACTGTTTCGGGAAGCGAAAACTTATGATTCCTTTACGGCGATACAATTTTACAAGAAAACGAGTGTGTCGACCCCCTTTTTTCACTATTTCAAAATGCCCGTTGGCCGGGAAACACTTTATCATCCACAACAAACATCATTTCGTACGTTGTCCAGAAAAGTTGCCAGAGGCTTAGGGAGGGTTGAACGTCTTTGTGTTTCAATTTCAATAGCTCATTAATAATTGCACGAGTATGCCGATTCAGAAAATATATACTTTTACCGGGATGTTGTTGAAGATTTTACATCTATTTATGGCAAAAGACTCGAATCCATGCCTGCTGTACCCGCACAACATCTAGGTGTGGACTGCACCCAATTTAAATGAACGTACCACAGTAGCCGACCAAATGCCTACGTATTGGAATGCAACTAAATCAGTAGCTGATGAATTTAGCTCAGTAGCCGAACTATGTATATGTATGGTAATGAACGTACTTCAGTAGCCTGGCAATCCAGTTTATTCGCCTGCTTTGCCACTCAATATAACTGGAATCCACAGGACTCTCCGCCAACAGAAGTGGGTCACATGTTAAGAAGTCCGGGACGAGCTGATCTATACCTGAAAACATGAAAGTTGAAATGCTCTTCTAGAAATCTTTCCACGCCACAGAAAAATATGTAGAACATGTTTCAAATAGATATGCTCGGACACTTGTCCTTCTGAAAGGTCATATTTCGAACTGAATCGTATGGAATCTTATCCGATAGATTTGATTATGTACAATTAAATCGATATAATGGTTAAGAGTAGTAGGAATACACAAATAAAATCAATAAGAGTATATCATTTCCATTTAATATGATAGCAGTGACATATGCTAGATAACAGAGAGTAAAAGAGAGAGAATTAAGGTTTAACATCGCGTTCAGAAATATTTCAGCTATACAGCGACGATCAAACAAAATTCTAAGTATTCAAGTTCATATTCAACACATTAAACATACACACATTAAAACTTATACAACAAACCGATTGCTCTCAAACACCCTAAGACAGTCATCCCTCATCCGAGCAAAAATATCTCCTAAAGTAGTTGCTCGATAAAAAGAATCTCTTACAATCCTAAAATCTATACAGTCTACAAGAATATGTTCCAATAAAAGATCTTCGTGGCATGGAATACAACAACGAGGACATTGCCCTGGGTATATCAAACTACCATCTAAAGGACGTGATATCGCTAATAAGCACTCTTAACGTCGTCAGCCTAGAAACTATAGGTTTATTATCAGAGAATCTCTGAAGAAAACAAAAGAACAAACATCGTATTAAGATTTTATCTTCACGTTCGTGTAATGGAAGGTTTGCACAGCAAGCGATCAACTAGAATGATAGTTCTGTCAGTTGATTGGTTGACGGGACCAAATAAAAAAAAACAAAAATTTGATTGGATAGTTGGTATTTGATATATCCACCATTATATGTTAATATTCAGTGAACTATATGCCTTAACATGTTTGAAACTCTAGTCTATGAACGTAAGAATACAATTATCTAATCATAGGCAAGGAATTTGACATGGATACCCTGAAGAACCTAACGTCAGGAAAAATGAGTCCTCGCCACCAGTCTTACATTCAATCATTTCGTTTATCAATAGCTATATACACAAGGTTTCAAAGACAGATGGGAATACGTCCATTCATCAACATAAATAATCAAATGCAATGATGGCTTTGCAGTTTTACTCTCGGTATTGTGGTTACACTGTTCGTTATATCTGCCAAACTGTCATGTTATCGTTCACATGACATTGTTCGTTAATGAGTATTTACGTCCAGAACTCGTGTAGATTTGGAATTTCATTGGGATACAGATATAAAGAGCTTCATATGTCCCAGTTCCTTGTCACAACAGCGGATGATCAGGGCCTTCGGTGGCCGAGTGATTTATGAATGCCGACGGGCGGTGCTTCTCTCCGGATACTCCAGCTTCCTCTGTTCAACCAAACAGGCTGTCACCATATGAATGAAATAACATTGAGTGTGACATTAAACCTAATCCCCCCACAACAGCGGATGAACTTAAAAGGATATCGAGGTCAACATTTGGCAGTTACAGGGACATGGTGATTAGCCTACCTGCATTATATCGGTCTTCCAGTAGGCCCTCTTCTGCCTCGGCATTCGCAATAGCGTCTCCAATAAGATTAATCAATTGTCCATTATTAATTGCCTTTGACACGGAAATCTGTGGAGAATATCATAACAATTATTTGACTAAAGAATCGAAGGCTGGTGAAATTCGAAACTCCCGGTTAGTTTCCTATGGTGACTGAATTATGCAATTTTAGCAACGTAGCATCGCCCTGGTTCTATCAATGCGATGGCATGATGACGATGATACCAAAGCTGTGGTGCGATGACGACCGTCATTGTAATATGGCCATTGTAACATATACCATAGCAGTAACCAGTAACCATGGTTGTATCCTTCGTTTCCCGCATCCATCGACTTATGCCATCAAAAGGCTTTCCGAAAAGAACACATAACCAAAACAGACATAGGCACCACTCAAGAAAATAATGGATTTTCGCACATCCCAGTCATGGAGAGGATTTCTGAATGAAACTTAACTTAAGGCAGTAGATCACGTTTGAACTTTCAAAGCAAGAATTTGCTTAAAAGTTCAGCAATGATTAGTCAGTGAATGATTAAACATTATATGGGGAAAAAATATTGCGTGGTAGGGGCCAGCGAATAACTATAAATTACACTGAATTAATAGGAAATAAATTATTTTCAGGTTTAAAGCCCATTTTTCTCAACTTTCCAAAGTCAAAGTTTAATTAATTTACAATACAATGTGAAATTGATATTACTTCTGGTAAAATATGGGGGTTCCTCTTCAAGGCATTTAGAAAGTTGCCCTTTGACTAGCAGTGAATACGGAACAAGTTTCGAGGATACTACAAACCCACCTAACATTCTGTGCCGATTTTGGCCGACAATATTCACTTTGGAGCGACTAAAAATAAATAAATAAATGGTTTTGTTTGCTAGATATCAATCTTTCGTTTACTTTTACACTATTTTAAAAGGTCAGGACACTAATAATAGGATATTCAGTCTTTAAAAAGATTAAAAAACTTTATGGGCAACGTAATCTACTCCCTTAAATTTCTAGGCCATGCATTGGTAATAAGGCATGTTCATCTTATGATGCAGAAGACACGTTTTTACGCGGAACGGGACAGGTTATGTCGAGAGCACGAGATTCCGATGCGATTTGGTCGAGATGACCAGAATGCGAGATTCCGACGAGAAAGTGATATATATTCGAGACTGCGAGACACGACCTAATCTCAACTGAATTTCTCAGTAGAATGGCCAATGAGGCTCTTCGTAATACTCACCCAACCCCGCGCTCTCTTTTCATAAAAATGACAGGGCGAGATTGCAAGAAATGGGTGGCCGCATCGGGCTTCCATAAATTGACATAATTTCTTTCGTTCTATGAATTGCAGAATTTGTATTATTACTCTTTGACTGTTCTTGTCGATATCGTTCGTTTTAAGAAGGATATATATCGAAGACGAAATAACAAACAAGGAGATAATAGGAAACATTGGAAAAGGTGGAACTGATACGAATTAGTGGACCAGAAAGTCCATTGATCAGACAATAATGACAATGTTCCTCAGCTAGTCTTCGAATTCGAAAATATATAGTCATTGCTGGTTTATTAAGAGAAAATGCGCTTTTATTTACGTTGACCTTCCCAGTGAATCCCAATACATTGACCTCCCTGCACACTGTATCCATTTCCTTGTAAGACATTTTCCATTTTCCTTATTCTGTACAATGCGGGCAATTTCTGAAGAGAATACCCATCATTATTACTAATTCTCCGTGGATCGCTGTGGACTCAATTGGCTGTCAAATCCGTCAAAATAGCATTAACTTGCCGTTAATTACAACGAGTACCTAAACAACATTTAGTTGCGTTTCACTGAAGTTTATGGTTGACGATTATTAAATGAAAAGCACCATTAAATAGGAAAACGTCATTTTCCTCTTCACGTACAGCATATCTTCAATGGTGAAACAGAAAACCCGACGAGGCGGGCGGAGTTTCAAATTTCTCTGACAAGATATTCTTGCATTCGTTGTATATGGCGATCCCATTATCATCGAATATAATACCTATAATACTTTAGCAAACCTAGCTGCTGAAAAACAGACGGGCGATAGTGTACATAATCCATCGACTTTGAGGCTGATTACATCTTTAATGTGCAGCGTGTTAATCGAGAAAAAACCCCGAAAATTAATACACATGGTAAATAATGTTGTTTCCTCTTTTGACAAAATGACTTGAAAACAAGCGGTTGCTACTTTCACTATGTTGGATTATATGCCTAGGCTTGTTCCGAGATAATAATTTTTTTGTGCATAATTTGCACAGTTTGATGCCAATCTGTCGGAGATTATTTTGCCGTGGATTTCCGCAGTTGGCAAAGTTGGTTGAAATTAAATTCAATACACTTAAATGTGAAGAATGTTTATTATGGAAAGACAATTCGAGTTTGCATTAATGATAAATTTAATGGCTTCACAACCCGAGATTAGAGAGCCATTTAATGGCCTAAAGAGTTGTGTAATGGCCAATAATAGAGCTCCTCTTTAAAAGTGTAATGCTTTGTTTTAATGCCAGTTGAGATCGAACCACTCATAATAAGTTTTAAAAACAAATATCAGTTTCGAACAATATCGTGTAGGATACTTACCAGAATACACAGCAGGTATATGGCGATAATGAATCTGGATAATCTGAAAGAAAGAAGTGAAATAATGATACTGGTGGAGGTGAAGCATTTGGGGCAGGCAGTCTAACGGACACAGCCACAATCACTAACACAAAATACAGGTTCAATGTGAAACCAGCTCTCAATCTGTAAATACACATCAGCGTAGCGGCCAGGCTTCGAGGCCGGTGGCCACCACCCTCGAAAACTGGCTTATACAAAGGCTTTATATCACACAAGTGCTAAGCCGTTGGGAACACTCGTAATACACAGGTCATAAACCACTAATTATTTGCCTTACTTAATATGTAGTAAATAGCGAAGTCCCCTAACTGTGACTGCACGAGTAATTTGCCCTTGTCCGCTAGCGGGCGCTCGAGTCAGGGGAGACAAAATGTGGACTGGATAAGATGAAAAGAGATAGGTAGTCATCAAAACAGTGCAATATATTGAGGAAACGACAATTCCAATAACTTCAAAATTGGGTTCGGTAGCATGACAGACCACACTTGTCAATGTAATAGTTTGTATTTGGCCATATCCACGTTCAAGGCGACATTTTCCATTGTAACGCCAGTGACATCATTATTATAATTAGTAATGTCCTTTGTTGACGTCATGATGCTGTCGCCATATCTGATTGTTGCATGACGTCACAATACAACGTTGCAACAAGAAATATACATTGTATGGGATTTTGTCCTCCCCGATTCAAACGTCCTCTGGCAGACAGGGGCAAATACCCTTATCGTGACAGAATGGAAACTTCAGTATTGGCAGAGCACATCTTGAGAAAACTATATTCCCTATATATACGTTTTGGCTTGAAAACATTCAATCCGGCCTGGACAAGCAGAAAATTGGACGATAATAGGCATCAGAAGGTCTGATTCTGTACCTCTCTGCAGAAAAAAGGCCCATAAACATGTGACAATTGAGAAAGTCCGATTTTCTTTTTTTTAGAGGTCACAAACCACTAATTATTTGCCTTACTTTATATGTACTAAATTGGCCGAGCACATCTTGAGAAAACTATATTCCTAATATTCGCCGTCACAAATGACCCACCACACCAGATGGCCTGGTCTTTCCCCTCAAACATACTGAAAATTCAGCATACATTCCCCTCCATTTTTTTCGAGATAAGACCACCAGGAATAGGGTCATCCAGCCCGAAACCATATCAGCAAATTTCGGAGGTGACCTATCAAACTGGCCCAGATTTTTTTCCGATTAAAATTTGGAAAGGTGGTTTTGAGAGTCAAATATTATAGAAACATTTTAATATACGTCACAGACCATTTCTAACCCAATCAGGTATAATGGCCAATCAATTTTCGCCGAAAGTAAAGTACTGATAATAATCTTGCACCCAGAAACTTCAATGTAGGTTTGTGACCTACATACAAACATTTGGCAAACAAAAAGTAAAATACCAAGAAATAGATTCAGGAATAAACAAGCCATCATTGTAGAACGTCAGCCTTTATGACTCGACCAAGGAGGTCCGCTTACATTTAATTCAACTCAACATCAATAGGGTGTTAGAAAACAATGCCGGCATACTGACAAGAAGCCAGATTATCCCTGACAAATATACTGATTGCATAATTCCAAAAACATTACAAGAATCAAAAGTTATCCCTGTCATGATTTGTATCCCAGCCACGCTTTTATTGTAGCTGGTCATGTGGATACCTTCTATGCCGTAACCGCGCGGCCCCTAGCACCGGCCTGAGCGGTATTGGATACACATGATGATGCAATAGCCCTATTAATTCCTCTGATGGGAAATGATGAACTATGCGACCGCCAGATAGAAAAAATCGGAGTATTTATAGAATGCAAGTTCTCATTTAGAACGAACGTGACCCGACGCCGATCTAGCGGTTCATTCTCCACCAAGTTTAAGGCTAAATGAAACCAGACTTCAGACGAAGGAGACAGATTATTCTATATGATAAATGTTTGATGGATATTCGTCTATGGCCATAAAGGTCCTACGAGTACTCTCCCACGACAGGGGTAAACGGTTAGATTTTCTCTGAATTTATTATGAATGGAGAGTATATATGTAGCAGGTGTCAGATAATGAAGGTGGACAGTTGTAAACACGGGGGAATCAATGGCGCGTTCACACATGTCTGATATTCGGACAGATATTGGCGACTCGGGATAAATAACGGCAGGACTATTTACGGAGAGGACATTATCACACCGGCCCACAGGTAAAGGATCGGGTTTGCAACTCTTGAATCGTCTGACTAGCTGGACATCTTGATAGTAACTGCTAACTGTTTAGACCCGTATGAACCACGACACGTATTCAAACGTGAATCTTTTGAAAGAGGGACTGTTTCCTTTTTTCTGTTCATAACAATATCACCGCAAGTTTAAAGCTCAAGAGTTTTCACGAGAGAGATAGAATTAAGGTTTAACAGCAATATTTCAGCTATATAGCAACGATCATACAAAATTTCAAGTATTCCAACAAAAACAAGTCAACAACCCAGCAATCCAAAAGTAATCAACACAACACATCAAAAACATGTACATACGTTACAACTGATACAACAAACCGATTTCTGTCAAATAACCTAAAATACAGTCTTCTTTTACCCGATTAAAAGGATCTTCTAAAGTAACTGCTTGATTAAAATAATATCTTATAATCTTAAAATCTATACAGTCGATCAGAATATGTTTCACTGAGATCTTCGTGGCATGGAATACACCTTGGGGCTGGTTCCTTTTTTCGAATTCTCCAGTATTTTCGTCATGAAAGAAACGTGACCGGAAAATTCGGTTCTTAAGAGAATTCGAACCCGAAAATGCAACAGTTCTTATCGGGAGGCAAGACTCATAAGAGGGCATGCGTGACACGCCGATTGTGTATTTCGTTTTTTCCAAATAATAAAACTAACCCAACCCTGATATTATTCCCAACCCCTAATCTAACCATAGCCCTCAACAGATGGGTAGACTGAGACAAATTGAATCTGCATGTATAGAAACTAGTCAGAAAGGCTTTCAATACGTTGGCTTGTATTCGGCATATATATAAGTTATTATTGGATAACTAATCTGCTAGAGCACACAAGATAGTTGCCAAGGAGGAGAAGGAGGAAGAGAGAGAGAATTAGGGTTTAACGTCGCGTTCAGCAATATTTTGCGACGAGCAAACAAAGTTCTAAATATTCCAGCAAAACAAGTTAATAACTTAGTAATGTAGAAGTAATCAACGCAACACAATAAAAACATGTACATACATTAAAATGTATACAACTATTTGCCAAGGAATATGTTCGTAAAATACTTGTCAGTGGCTACCCCGATTGCTACATGAACATTAATAAAATAAAACTTACACGAAAATGTTAAAAACAGACAAAAAAACAAAGGTCCATTAAACTGCTTTACGTAACTTTCGACTTTGACCTTTTACAATAAAAACAAATTCAGCCTTTTGTATCGAACCGAACAAAAAATAGATTTCATTACACAACGGTAACAGCAAAAGAGAGTTTTTTCTTGGTTAAAAACCACACCTTCCACGCCACCCTAACTGAAGAACATCTACAATAGAAAACCAAATTCCTCCACACACTGGTGAATTAACAACCATTGCTGCACACATAATTAATCAGTAACTCTCGTGATAGGACAAATAGTCCGGAAAAGCCGAAAAACGCTGTTAAGACAAACACCGTTAACAAAGATTTTTGTCATTGTGTCGGAACCTTTTCATGGTACAGGGGGTACCGGTACCATGATAAAAGTTCTGATGCATCATCATTCTCTGGAAGTGTGTAAACGCCAGGCCAAAATACTAAGTAACAACACTTCTGGTGCAAAAAACTGTTAATAGACATGAATGCCAACTGAAGAACATAAACTGCAGAAACTTACCGAGTGACCGGACCCATCATTGCAAATCGTTCCAGGGCAACAGGTTTGATGTGTACTCAAGCTCAGATGTCAATCCTATAAGTTGGTGTACGGATGAGAAGCCTTATATAATGACCACCGAGCATGCGCCATAGACATAGCCAATCACATGCTTTGGATGAGTCTACCTCAGCATCTGGATTGGGTTGGCGTTTTGAATGTCAGAATAGAATTGGAAAATGTGAATTTTTGGAACAGCCCAAAATAGCTACTTCGCAAAAGCGTAATCAGTGTAGAGAACCCGATAATGGAAGTTTCGTTACATCTACTAGTTCAGCAATGTTCCCAGGAACAGCTCTGTATGATACATGTATTATACCAGCATTTACATTTGTGTACGTGTATGTATGAAATTTTCGATAAATATTTGTTATTATGAGGTAAACGGGTAACAATATTGATAATTATTATTTGAGTATGGTTTATTCCCTATGTTTGATAAAACTTTATACAAAGATGAAAATGGTGGGAATAAGAAGTCAGAGGCTTGTCCCCCCCCCCCCAAACAACAATGTGTACTATAGTGTGTACCCCCTCCAATAATAAACACGTCGTGAGGACCAACAAACCGTGAATTGGACTCATAATTTTACAAGATGGGTCTACAAACGCGATTTGTAGAATGTTTAGGATGGGGAACATTTTTGGCCGGAAAATGCTGAGTTATGCAAGGGAATGATAAGTAAAGATGATCCCACTTTGAGCGCCATGTTGAATTCCCATGATCATTTACAACCCGTTGAAGAGGTATGGGTAAAAGTTTATCAAAAGTAATGGCCCACCCCCAAACAACCCAGGTCAGCGTAGCCTGTGTTCTCCTGTGTTCTCAAATAACTGGTGGATTATTGGTGAAATTTGTGGGTAAGTAAGCATACCATGGATTCCTTGATTTGATTAAACGACAGGATGTTTAATTGATCGGGTAATATACTGGTATGGAAGTATATGGTGTATGTTACTGGAAGTCATTATACGAATGTCTTATTTAGAATGACCAGAGGTCTGAGGGTCCGAGTGTGTTTCCCCATAGTATATATATATATATATAAGAATAGGAAATAATAAAACAATGTTTTCCTGTTTAAGTAATGTTGTACATTATTAATAACACCACTATCTCTGGAGAGTTACGAAGGTAATTTGCCAATATAAGTCAATATGTTTTTGTATATATTGCCAAAATGCCAGTTTAGCTTATCCTTAAAATGAATCCCAAGACATTTTAAGCTAACAACAGATTCAATATCGGGACCTAGATCCACAAATTTGGGGTATTTATATTAGCAGATGTTTGTTTTGAAGACATGTAGTTCACAATGTCGCTTCCTTCACATTTAAAGAAAGTTTGTTACAGGAGAACCATTTATGAAGCTTTCGGAGTTCGTACGAATATCAATATTCAGCCGATTCAGCTATCTTAATAAATTAACATGTTATTAACGTTCCACCATTTTATATGTCGCTGTGAGATCGTACCGTCGCTGTGAGATCGTATACAAACCAATAGTCGCGAGTTTCAAAGGTTTCCCAGCTAATAACTTCTGAAGTTCTCATAAAAAAAGCATGAAAGAGAGAGAGAATTGAGGTTTAACGTCGCGTTCAGCAATATTTCAGATATATAGCGACGATCAAACAAAATTCTAAGTATTCAAGTTAATAACACATTAAAACATCCACACATTAAAACTTATGCAACAAACCGATTTCTCTCAAATAACCTATTATACAGTCTCCTTTCAAAGATCTTCTAAAATAGCTGCTCGATAAAAAGATTCTCTTGCAATTTTAAAATCTACCCCTTGAACTAAAGCAGCGATAATACTTAAAACTTGGCAAAATCGAGACAAATGAGTATCTATTTGGTCTACATATGTACAGCGTTGCGTTCAAATTTCGTGACTTTAGTCATTAACAGAGTGAACTATATGGAGTTTACTTAAATCTATGACAGATACTTTCTTCGAAGAAGTTAAATGGCTTATAAGTCAATGTCTTTTCAGCATTATCTGTTAAAGAGGGAGAGAGAGAAATAAGGTTTAACGTCGCTTTCAACAATATTTCAGCTATATAGCGATTATCTGTTAAAGTTTTTACATTATTTGTTCTTTGTTCAGAAACGGTAATGAATTGCTCAATCGATCACCATGAGTTGGATCAACAAAAATCAGGGATAGCTGGGCTAGTTTAGCTGATTAGGCAATCTAGTTGATTTTCGGCTGAACCTGGTATGGATTTTCCAATAGGCATCTTGAACAACATACGAAGGTTTACCATAGTTTATCGTGATGCAATTATTTCTAATGAGATAAAATCGGATATAAGTATCACAAGTAAATTCTAAATGGCGAACATGTGGAGTCTTTTTAAAAGTGATTTGTTTTTATCTAATTTTCTTCCGTTTAGTATTCGTCTTTAGCATAGTCAGTGACCATGGCAGTAATATATTCCTCCCCCCTCCCCCTGAGTAATGAAGGTAATCATAGAGGAAAAACTCTTCCTCCAGTAATAGATATAATAAATATCGCTAAATTGATTAAATGCAGAATGGGTTTATCCATCGATCTCAACTACATGTTCATTGAAAACAACTACATGCCATTGAAATGTGAAACAATGTGTGAATCAAGTTAGTGAAGCAGTGACAACACAACAGTTAATACTGGTAGGTGAATCCACATGGACTTCCCAGAGAGAATACGAAAGCTGTTGTTGACAGCTCATCTGATTGCTCAGATCTACGCTCTGAAGAGCCAAATTTTAACTCTAAAGAGCATTCTTTCTTTATTGTCCAGAAAGCCAAATATGTCGAGCGAGAGGAAGGATTTTTGAGATAAAATCATCATAAATGAAGTTGTATGGTAGGTCAAATCTAACCACACTTCGTATCACAACCTGAATTTTTGTCAACAACCAAGGCAAGAGATTTTGACGGTCAAAAGCTCAGATTGGTGGAAACAGCTGCCTAAGATAACTATCCAGTCACAATCATTGTTTTGGATCAAATTGTTTAGAATGACATTTCGGCGGTGCTGGACATCACTCGTTATATCTACGATAAAATAGATCTCGTTTTTACTAAGCTCGGCAGCTGTTTCCACGTTCCGGAATTTCTTTCATAGTCCTCATCCTCTGGATAATCCTATAAAACCGCGAAGACAATACCACTGAGTATAACCACGTATGACCTACTATTCAATTCAGTTACGATATTTTTTTATAGTAATGCTCCATTAGTTTGTTCTTTATGTGACTGAAGCTTATGGTTCTCCGCTTCTCCTGTATCCTCAATCTGCGCCTCATCATTCTTCTGTTAGTTTTGTCTGCCTTATAAGAAAGAATCGTTTCGATCTCCATCACCAGTTCACCTTTCTTGGGTCGTTTTGGTTTGATGGATGTATCGGGATAGTGTTCCTGTGGCAGGACTTTCCTGTCCTTAAATCTGAATTACACGTTTTATGATCAATGTTAGTTGCAACTTTTTCTTATTAAAATGTAAGTCATTCCAAACTGATTTGGACCAGCCATCGTTTCTGTCTTCACATGACCGACCAATGACGTGTTGGACGTTAATAGATCTAATTAGAATGACGTCAAATTATTTCATTCTCCCAGCTTCCGGCATATTTTACATTCTCTTCTTCGGAGTTAAACTCTGACTCTACATCTACAGAGTGTAGGGCCTAACAATCAGATGAAGTGTCACAACAGCAGCATCCTGTATATTATCACTGGCAATGTACCAGAGATTACAGAAACCGGCGAAATACCTTGCGAACAAATCGGTCAGCTTGCGTTTAATTTTTTGCTGCTGCCAGGTGCTTCAACAGCCTGAATTACACCATCACAATTTCGCACAAATCGACTAGGATGCTCTGGGACGGCGGAACAGGGGGCTGCCCCCCCCCCCCCTCTCAATATTATCAGCAAAAAAACACACGCGCCCGACACAAAATCAAGCAAAAAAAGGCTGAGAAAGAAAAAACTATAAAGTGAAATACTTATATCTGTATTTAATGCAGATTTTACTTCCCATTAAGCATGAGATGCACAAGAAAAAAATTCATTCGCATTCATCGGTGAAATTTGTTCGGCTTCCTAACAAGTAGAAAAAATCTGTGTACATTATTGCAGAATTTTATAAAACAGGGCTATACCACCAAGCGACTCCAGTGAAAGTTTGTCAAATTTGGCGATACATATCGTATGCTGATAGCAAAATACGAACGTAGCCTGCAGGATTGATGGCGTTAATTGTCGTAACTTCTGTTTAATTCCACTTAACCCGGGGCTAGGGGGTGTATGAACCCATGCAGTTTAAGATGCTCATGATGTTCATATGAACAGTCACAATCAAAGCTTGACGGGGTGAGTGAGTGAGTGAATATGATTCAACTTCGGTCCAAACACTATTTCAGTGATATCACGACGTTTGGTTCCTATTCCTTTTCACACCCGGAAACCACACGGATAGGGTCCTATTCCTTTGGACTCCCGGCCCCATTCCTTTTGACTCCCGGGAACTCCACGGGAGCGCGAGTTGGTCGCCTCTTAGGGGACAGATACATCATACTCTAGATAACGACTCTACAACGAAAATTTTGTGGATTTAGAATATTGATCCTTTTGGAACCTCATGATGACTTGCCGGTGTCATTGCCGGCAAATGTTGAGAGCGTCTCTTGAATTTTTATGTATACTATGAATATATTTCTTCTTGAATTTGGTGCTAATGCTGTGATATGAATTAGGTCTTTGGATTATGGACGCGGGAATTCTTTAACGGACGACGGGTGAATATTGAATGACGGACTAGACGCTTGTATTTTGATTGAAATGATATTTAATATTTAAATTATTTATACTTCCGAATATCATCATTTGCTTGACGAAGAAATTTGAAGAAAAAAAATGTTGTGGGAAGCAACAAAACAGGCAAAACAAATAGTGTTTACACAGACGAAGATTGCTTGTTGTATTGGTCGGAAATACACTAGAACGCGTCTTCCGCCATGTAAGACCCCTAGAGCTTCCGGTGTCTGGACGGCCCCTTGACCCTCGCCTATTGTGCTGTGATAGTGGCTCCTCCAATCGCAAATGGCTTCTGTCGTGCCTGCTGCTCACCAAGCAAGACAGACCAAGGTTGGCGTTTAATTTACCTGTGTTCATGTCAATTAAATAAATAGAATTTTGAGATGGAAATCGGCGAAAACTATGCGGTGTATGTGGCTACCACGATGGCCACTAATGCAATAGCGAAATCAGCCCCAAATCGCTAAATTAACTTCCAATTTCTGGATCGCAAAGTTATAACAACCAATTTGACACGGTTACACTACCTCAACTACTAAATAGTATAAAATCATGATCCGCTTGGATTTTTCTTTTCAAATTGGTTACCATATCCAAGATATTAAATCAAGTGTGAATAACTCCCAATTTGCCAGATTTCAAAGTTATCCAAAAAAACTTTTGCATTGTTGTAGTATGTGAAATATATATCATCATAGAATATAGATTAACATAAATGTACACATGAAAATGTTCAAGCATGACTGTCATATTCCAGATGGCCGACAATATATTAGACAAATTAACAAATATAGTTGACGAACAATAATAACATCAAATTCGACATGTTTGTACCTAGTACCCACTGGGACATACCTGTAGCCTTGGATGTCTATCAGATTACAAGTATCTAGTCCGCCATCTAATATTCAGCCGTGATCCATTAAAGAAGTTTCGCGTCCATATCCAAAGATCCATTCCATATGACAGCATCAGCGCCAAATTTACAAAAACAAAACAAACAACGGTCATAGTATGCATAAACATAGGCCAGTTACACGCAAGAGAGAAGTGGTCAATAGTTTTTAATGATGCCAGCAAGACATGATGTTTCCAAAATATCAATTCCATATCGCTGATCAGTATTCTTAATCCATGTGATTTTTTCGTTGTAAAGTCGTTATTCCGATAACGATGTTTCTCAGTTACGCTTTGATTGTGTTTGTTCACATGAACACCATGTTCACATGAGTATCTTGCAGTACATGGGTTCAGGAGGCACTTGATGGCACAACCCTGTTTATAATTTATCTGCAATGTTTTGTACCCCCACCATAGATTAGCCACCACAGATTAACCACCATAGATTAGCCACCATTTTGCCGCCAACTTACTATCGTGCAAGAGAGAAGCGGTCAACAGTTTTCAATAATGACAACAAGATATCATGATATTCTTTACAACAAATCCTTAACACTGGTCAGTATTCTTTATCCAAATGAATTTCCAAGTCGTTTTCTAGAGAATTGTTTATCTGTAAAACACATGATGTTCAAACGGTCCCTAGCCGCGGATTAAACGAAATAAATATATAAGACGGCTGAATACAAGTTACGAAACTTAACGCCAGGGATCTTGCACGCTGCTATCATATGTTTCCGTTAGATATTTATTACAGAATTTGATAAACTTTGAGGCGTTTTTTGGTATAGCTTTGATTGGCAAGTTTCTGCAATGATGTCCTGCTGCACCGATTGAAATCGTCACATTTTACAAATGATCTAGCAAATTCTGCCACGCGAGTTATATATACGCCGTATGCCGGTCCTTCTGAAATATTGCTATCCAGAAAAGGGTAGTTAACTATGTCAAAATTGTGATCGTCTCTCTTGTCGTGGATATGTTCCATCTGGACTATCATTAGTTTCCTTCAAAGTCAATGAACAGGTATATATCTTTCACAGTATCGAAATATATAGGGATTATCCCGTGCTAGAAAATCGTCCATCTATCGGTTATTTATTTGTGTCTAATTCCACTTAACCCAGGGAACATGAACAGTCACAACCAAAGCGTGACTGAGATACATCATACTCTAGATAACGACTTTATAACGTATATCATATGGATTAGGAATACTGATCAGCGATACGGATTTGGTATTTATGGAACATCATGAACATTGTCTGGCATCATTGAAAACTGTTGACCGCTTCTGTATTGCTGGAAGTTAGCCTAGTTTTATGTATACTATGATTTATCCTTTTAATTTGCGGCTAATGTTATTATACGAATTACGTCTTTGGTTTATGGACGCGAACATTCTTTAATGGAAGACGGCTGAATACTGAATGACGGACCATACGCTTGTATATTGAGTGAATTACAAGTGTCTAGTCCGTCATCCATAATTCAACCGTCGTCCATTAGAGAATATCCGCGTCCATAATCCAAAGACCTATTCCATATTCCATATAACAGTATTAGCACCAAATTCAAACGGACAATCATACTATACATAAACATAGGCTTGTTTCCTGCAAGAGAGAAGCGGTCAACAGTTTTCAATGATGTCGGCAAGACATCATGATGTTCCAAAATATCAAATCCGTATCGCTGATCAGTATTCTTAATCCATAATATTCGTTGCAAAGTCGTCATCTAAAGAATGATGTATCTCAGTCACGCTTTGATTGTGCCTGTTCATATGATTACCATGAGGATCTTAAAGTACATGGGTTCATACGGCCCCTAGCCCCGGGTTAAGCGGAATTAGACACAAGTTACGAAACGTAGCACCATAGATCTTGTACGCTACGTTCGTATTTTGCTATCAGCATGCGATATGTATCGCCAAATTTGAGAAACTTTGAGTGGAGGCGTTTGGTGGAATAGCCCTGTTTTATAAGTTTCTGTAACAGTGTTTTGTGACGTTGACTTTAATACGCTGCATGTAGGCGTCTTCCTACGAGAATAGATATAGGTGCACCAAAAGTGGCGTACATTTTGTATCTACTGGGAAAAGTATACGCTCTTGGTATAGGGTGTTACCGAATTTCACATGAGTTAGAATAGGATAACCAGAAGACTATTCTGTGAAGTCATGTGACGCAGTCAGTATGTCGGCACCTCTTCCCACTTCCCTTATATGTGTTGTAATTTTTACCTGTATATGGCGAGATTCTGCTGGTGGACGTTTCGTCCCCGAGGCCCGCCCCCTGTACAGACCTTTTGGTCTTTGATATATGTTGGCATTTGTGGGAAGTTGATGCTGGGTCGACATCGGGCCTTACAGACTAGTCTTTTGTGTTAAATGCCGTCATTTACATCTGACGACGATACAGCTCACCAATCTCCAATGTACGAGTTGTCATAGCGAAACAGCTCACCAATTACCAGTATACGAGTTGTCAGAGCATTTCCATCATAGCTCTCTAGATTTGTATCTAATACCGCTTATGCCGGTGCTAGGGGCCGTGTGGTCATATCATCCAAGTTACCACATGAACAGGTACAATAAAAGCGTACCTGAGATACAACACATATCACGAATCGTTAGATTCTTGGTATGTGCTTTAGAATAGGATAACCAGAAGACTATTCTGTGAAGTCATGTGACGCAGTCAGTATGTCGGCACCTCTTCCCACTTCCCTTATATGTGTTGTAATTCAAGCAATTCCATAAACAAAGAAACATCTCAAGAATGATAACCTTTATGTATTACAGTAGTATGACTGGAGAAAGCCTTATGGCTTCTGACATTATTATACCGGTGACCATTTTTATTGGCCAAGGATCTTATTAATGAACTAAGGTGTTCAATAAGGTCCTGCAGAAGAGTAGTATAGAGCGTCGAGAAATCTCAGATAGATATGTCTGTATGGTATGCTGCATATGCCATCTTCTATCGAGACTTTCTTTACTTTGAACTACCACATGCATTCGACACATTTTTTTTAAATGGTAGTAAAATAATCCCCCCAAAATGATTTAACTGCCACCAGGGCCCTTGTTACCAGAGCAGACAGAAGTTTGGTAGTAGAACTTTGGAACTATCTATTAATCTAGCTTCTGTGAGAATTGTCATGACGCGCGGGTGATATCAGACCTTTATATTTTGTCACGTGAGTTGTGCCTCCGTACTCGCCTAGAGTGACAAAGTTTAGATTATCGATAACAGGTCATGTATGTTGCAACTTTGAAGAAAGACGGTACTATCTTCTCACATTATGTGTAAATTCAATGTGTGATCTACAGTAGATCGAAATTCAATCAAGTTAATGTGGATATTGAAAAACAAGTAGCGCGGAAGATCAACTGTCTTAAGACTGTTTATTCCATCAGACGTCCTCGATGCTCATCCATTAACATAACATTATCAGACAATTGCTTTGAGCTGATCTGTCATCACCGCTCCCGAGCTATTGTATCTAACTCCGCTAAAGCCGGTGCTAGGGGCCGTGTGGATACTTCACACTCTCCACATGAATGTGAGGTGCCGAGGAAATATTTTCTGTTGAGTCATATGGTGGCTCTTTAGTCGTCAGACGTCGTCAATTATTCTGACCTTTGCCTATCGCTCCAATTTAAGAGTTGCCACTGATAACTGAAGCGTGTGAGCTCGAAAAACATGTAATGTAGTTGACAAGATAACCTTGTTAACAAACTCCCTTTTTTTATTCCCAGTTCAATAAAAGCGTACCTGAGATACAACACATATCACGAATCGTTAGATTCTTGTTATGTGCTTTAGAATTGGTTAACCGGAAGACTATACTGTGAAGTCATATGACTCTGTCAGTATGTCGGCACCTCTTCCCACTTCCCTTATATGTGTTGTAATCCCAGTAGGGCAATATCAATCCATGTAGCTGGCGGGCGCAAAAACAAAACCTCTTACGAGCTTTCATTACCAAAAATTTCTAAACTGGGTATTGGAGTAATTGGTATCTGCTTGAACAATCGTTAGTTGTTTTTTTTCACATATTCAAAACAGTTGGCTGTCGTCGATAGGTTCAGTACACCGGTTAAGTGCTTGTTTATTCCTTAACACGACATTGGTAAGGCTACTCAATCCATTGATATCTTGCTTTTATCTGATGGCACCAGTGTCATGTTTTCAAATAAAGACTAATTGTACCTTACCACAACCATGTCAAACGAATTCAAAAATTCACATATATGGTTTTCGTGTAATGAACTTTCTTTAAACATGAGTAAAACTAAATTAATGTTTATAAGGCCAAATAAATGGTGCAATAAGAACGTCCCGAGACTGAATATCAACAATGAAACGGTATATAGAGCACGTCGAAAATATTAATTTTTATGCGTCTACATTAATAATAAGCTTAACTGCTGGACACATATAATAGCAATTGCTAAGGAACTTTCCACAAATACATGTGTTATTACTTCAACTTTATTTTTCACAATGGTCGCAATGATTACAACAAACATATATATATATTTTATACGGAGGTGGTCAACTTTATCTCGATTATAATTCAGTATCGGTATAGATATTTACACTTATAATACACGATCTAATAAAATACAGATATAGTTTCCTAATAAGGAGATGAAAAAATGGGAAATGTTACTGTTACATAGCACATCATAGTATTACCAGTCATAGTGACTAAATATACATGTACTAACAAAGCCATTGAAACTATTTAGCACGAGATTATATACAGTTATGATTTAAGATCTATATGGCGTGAAATGATATCTACATTTTTACACGAAGGGCTGATAATTATAACACATGAACATATCATTATATTACTAATCAATGACTATATATATATATATGTGTGTGTGTATAAATTAACTCATAGAAAGTCGATAAAAGCACAGTATAATTTCTTCTTTCGCGATTTTAAATAATAGGGCATGTAATATAAACGTATTGTCAAGTGTATAGTATCCTTTTCTGAAACCACATTGTCTTTCACTGAGTAAATCATTACCCTTCAGATATTCTTCTAAGCGGTTTTTTAACATTGAGGTGAATAATTCACTTATACTCAGAATTGTAATGTAATTATAAATCACATAAAAAAAAACATGTGAACAGGAATTCACTTTATGCTAGTCTCCCTTATCTAACTTACCTATGGGGCAATACCTACACCTTAACACAATAATAATCTTCAAAAGCTAGCAATTCTAATAATAACCTCATCCGGAAGACTAGAGCACACTTAGTCTTTGTTCAATCATCTCAAAATCCCAACGCTGACGAGACATAATGATTTCTTACTTTTTCAACTTCTTCATAATAGAAAACGTCAGATCCGACATTCAACATTCAGCCGTTTTCCATAAAAGAATTTCCGCGACAAAGTTAATCCATTATCGTAAGTATTTAGTATTACAATCTACAATATAACTTATTATTCCGGATAGAACAAGCCCTCCTAAATTTTAATCTCGCAAAGTATTTTATTAATGCGTTAAAATATGCAAATATCTGTTTTTATTTACACACATGTTTATATATATATATTCAGTAATTGCACATCTGATACATGAACTGGTGAATACATTGAATTGAACTGAACAAAAACTGAATTAGATGTATAACAGCTTGGACCGTAGAAACAGATCTAAGTGGATGGTGAATGATTCGGTCATTCGTTACTCTTGCTTGGTCTTCAGGTACATCATTCTCTAGATGAGGATCTTTACAACGAATATTATGGATCAAGAATACTGATCAGCGATACGGATTTGACATTTTTGGAACATCATGATGTCCTGCCGGCATCATTGAAAATTGTTGACCGCTTCTCTCTTGCAGGAAACTAGCCTATGTTTATGTATACGATGATTGTCTTTTTGAATTTGGTCTAATACTGTTATATGGAATATAGAATGGGTCTTTGGGTTATCGACGCGTATATTCTTTTATGAACGACGGGTGAATTATGAATGACGGACCAGACACCTGTAATTAAAAAAATGGAAGGAAGATTTCAGTATCTTGTCAAACTCCCTGCAATATCGGTATGACAGTGAAGCTATGGCTGATGATGAACTGAATGCCAATATTCCTGCACAAGGAATCCGCAAAGCAGTGCTTTTGGCTAAAAATAACAAAGCCAGCGGGAATAACAGTATACCTATGGAAGCACCCACAATGATACTTTTGTGGGTTTTTAGCCCACCATCACCAGATGGTGGGCTGTTCAAATCGCTTTTCGTCCGTGGTCCGTCGTCCGTCAGTCAGTCCGTCCGTAAACAATTCTTGTTATCGCGATTTCTCAGGAACTACTTTATGGATCTTTCTCAAATTTGGTACACAGGTTCCCCTTTGGGTCTAGTTTTGCAAGATACCTTTTTTGGTCCGATTCGAAAATCCAATATGGCCATCAGGCAGCCATCTTGGATTTCCCCATGAAACCTTGTTATCGCGATTTCTCAGGAATTACTGCATGGATCTTTCTCAAATTTGGTACACATGTTCCCCTTGGGGTCTAGTTGTACAAGATACCTTTTCTGGCCCGAATCGAAAATGCAATATGGCCACCAGGCAGCCATCTTGGATTTCCCCATGAAATATTGTTATCATTTCTCAGGAAGTAGTGCATGGATCTTTCTCAAATTTGGTACACAGGTTTCCCTTGAGGTCTGGCTGTGCAAGATACCTTTTTTGGTCCGATTCGAAAATCCAATATAGCCACAAGGCAGCCATGTTGGATTTCCCCATGAAACCTTGTTATCGCGATTTCTCAGGAACTACTGCATGGATCTTTCTCAAATTTGGTACACAGGTTCCCCTTTGGGTCTAGTTTTGCAAGATACCTTTTTTGGTCCGATTCGAAAATCCAATATGGCCACCAGGCGGCCATCTTGGATTTCCCCTTGAAACTTTTTTATTGTCATTTCTCAGGAAGTACTGCATTGATCTTTCTCAAATTTGGTACATATGTTCCCCTTGGGGTCTAGTTGTGCAAAATACCCTTTTCGGTCCCATTCGAAAATCCAATATGGCCACCAGGCGCCCATCTTTGATTTCCCTATGAAACTTTGTTATCGTGATTTCTCAAAAAGTACTGCATGAATCTTCCTCAAATTTGGTATACAGGTTGTGCAAGATACTTTTTTTGGTCCGACTCGAAAATCCAATATGGCCGCCAGATGGCCATCTTGAATTTCCCCTTGAAACGTTGTTATCGTGAATTCTCAGGAACTACTTCATGGATCTTAGTGGTCATCTTGGATTTTCCCATGCAACATTGTTATCGTGATTTCTCAGGAAGTACTGCGTGGATCTTTCTCAAATTTGGTACACAGGTTCCCCTTAGGGTCTGATTGTGCAAGATACCTTTTTCGGTCCGAATCGAAAATCCAATATGGCCACAAGGCGGCCATCTTGGATTTCACCGTGAAACCTTCTTATCGCGATTTCTCAAGAACTACTGCATGGATCTTTCTCAAATTTGGTACACATGTTCCCCTTGTGGTCTAGTTGTGCACGATACCTTTTCTGGTCTGATTCGAAAATCCAATATGGTCACAAGGCAGCCATCTTGGATTTCCCCATGAAACCTTGTTATCGTGATTTCTCAGGAACTACTGCATGGATCTTTCCCAAGTTTGGTATTTTTGAGCATGGTATCTTAAAAGAGATATCTCAAACTAGCCCAGTAAACAGAACAGAATTAGCATTTGTTCCTAATTATAAAATCTTAAGTATGTTCCATAGCTCATGCCAAAGTGTCAAAGAGATTTTTCTTCGCTTCCAGTACCCAATGATGCCACGTGCAAAAAAATAATTAAAAAAATACTACAAATCGAAGACGAAGGATCCTCCGTACATGTACATTCACTTTCAGACTAACTTTGCTCATTTCTCTTGTATTATAACAACCGACATAAGTACAGTTTCTAGAAGTCTTGAAACTTGTGAAACTTAGATTATATCTTGGTGTTTTTCCCTTTTTCGATCTTTTTCGCTCAGATTCGAAATTCTCTAAGCAAAATTACAAATCAATCTTTTGTTCTTAGTAACAATGCACAAAAAGATCCTCTTACAATTATCGGACAATTGTGGGCGCCAAGATCCTTCAGGATCTCTCGTTACATTGGTTATTTAATATATGGTTTGAAAGTCGAACATCCCCAATCTATGGTTCGAATGAGGAGTGCTTTAAACAAGGTAGTGTGTTATCCCCGCATTTGTTTAATTTATTTTTTAAACCCCGAAATCTTTCGGAAAGGGCGTTGATATTGCTGTCTGTATTTTTTTTGTATGCGGATATGGTATTGTTTTATTGTCAGAAACTCGTGACGGGTTGAGCGATTTATGTGGACCAGTCATCACAAAGTGTATCGGTAAGATAATGATCATTCCGGGTCCAGGATCGCTAACAGGGAATTCAAAATTCGAGGATGTTTTTTCGTCTTATTTAACAATTTTAATCAACACTATTGATTGGCAAAAAAAGTTATAAAATAAAATTTCCAATAATTAAGCTTTTAAAACAAGCTAACAGACAACAGATACCCATTCAAGATTGAATTAGTCGGCGAGCACCGTTGGTGAGCCATAAATTAATCTAGTAATTAACTTTCTTCCAACCTTTTAGATTAAGTAAGATTTAGACTGGGTTATTTGATCTGACTGAAGAAACCACCGGTCATAAACTGGGGAATATCGCTCCGTTTTTTTCTGTTAGATCTAATTTTCATTTTAATTTCATTTTTGGCCTTCTATTAGCTCCTATGTTACTGAGAGTAAATATATGGAATTCAGACACAATTTTTCATATATTTAGAGCTAAATGATTGCGCCTCATTTTTGCCTCCGCTTCAAAGATATCCATGTTTTCAACTGAAGAGGTTGCGGTTTTTTTATTTTTAGATTTTTCCGAACAATTGAACTGGAATTGTCATGAATTGATTTCAAGGACGACACTTAAAAAATATGAGGCACGCTTATTTTCTTTGAAACGTGTATTATAGGAATGTGAAAGTATGTATAATTTGATGAATACCTAGCAAGAATATTTGAAGGCCGAATTTTCACAAACCAGACAGTCTAAGTAATTGGTTTGCACTATAATCCAAGTTAATCCTTAGACAATGGTAGCTTGCTCTGATAGAAGCGACAGGGGTACGGAAACCTGGTCAACCGCGGGAGCTCCGGTTCGTGGCCTATGGCCTATCCCCTATCTCTTTAACCTAGGAGGGATTTTTAACTATAGATAACTGGTGTAAATATTATAAATATGGATCAACTTTTCTTACTATCCCACGAAAGGACCATAAGCTTACATTTATGATACGTTTTACTACTTCCGATCGAAAATCGTCCAGTTATCGTCGATTAACAATATTTCATAGGTTAAAGATATAGCAAAGCGCCCCGATTAATGAACCAGAACTCATGCGGTCAGCCACATGTTACTACACCTCCCGCTGCTATTGGGGCAAGATATTATTGTCTAAGGATTAACTTGAATCAAATTGAATTATAAAGCAAAGCCCGGATTCCGTTGTTGTGAACAGAAGAACAAAAGTGACCCTGAATGAGTAGCTTTCAGAACTCGGAAGATCAGTCTTCCTTACGTGGCCAATGCAAAAGTATGTCGGGAGAAATTAAGAATTTGAGTTCATTTTAGTTGGAACCAATGACTTCCAAGGCACTATAACTCAGGCATGCTGACTGATCCAGATCAGTTGGGGGGGGGGGGGGGACCTACAATTGGGTATAAATACAAGAGATCTTACTGAGATCTTTCGATGATCACCAAGCCTGTAATATAGAGGAGATTGTGCGATAAGGCAGCATTTCGGCCTATAAGTCGTGCGGTTGAAACCGAAAAAATAAAATGTCCTAAAAATAACTGTTTTTAATGTAACGGTTAGAGAAAATAGCTCGATTGCGTTATGATTATAGATATGACATGGAATTTAATCCCGCGGTATGTGATATTTTTCTTGAAAAAGGGGTTTAAATCGAATCATTTTAACACACATTTATCCTTGGACCAAAAAGATTTGCCAGCAGTGGAGATATGCCACCGCACATCAGGTCCTTTGTGTCTAAAAAAGCGGCCTTATCGTACATCTCCTTTCAGGACAGGCAATTCCTACCACATCAGCACTATTCTCAAACTTCGAACAGCCCAGCTTCGTTTTGAAAATGCAGGAGTGTCTAGAATACCAAGAATCTCAACCATATTGATTCACCCAAAGATAAAATTTAGTGGAACAATTATTATAACTGAATTAAATGATAGGTCAAAAGTGTTTATACTCGTTGGGAAAATTTTCGTTCTCCATATTAAGTGGTCAAAGAAAGTTAAGAATTCAGAATGGGAGAAACAGCTGCCGAGCTTGAACAAAATAGTATTGATTTAATTGGAGATATAACGTGTTAATCTTGTATCTAGCCACCGCGCAAATGTCAACCTAAACAACTTGATCCCAAATCATGGCAGTAGCTGAATAGGTATCGGACTTATTATCATTTTGGTCACGCTTGGCAGCTGTTTCAACTAATCTGAGCCTTTGACCTTAACAGTCCATTTTCTTTGATTGTTGATAAAACTCGAGGCCTGAAAAGGATCGCGGGGGAAGTGCAACGGAGTGTGACTATGTTTGACCTACGGTGTATTGACGTTTGGCCTACTGTTCAATTACTAGATGATCATGATAATGATGATCTGACGATGACATATTCCTACGAAGTAGGCTACAGATCGCAAATTGTCCGGTAATGAGTCAGTGAGTCCATACGAATCCTTTCGTCGGCAAAATAAGGAGAACCATTGACATTAGAACCTTTATTTTTGGCATGAACGTGCATTAGGGCATTGTTACCAGCAAGTTCTCATCTGAAATAATTCTGATTAAAATTAGATTTATAATTAACACTTCAGTATATTGTTATAGATATATGTAAACTGTAGCCTTTAACGTGTATCCTATTTCACATCCAAACATTTCATCATTGATCACATCAGGCTTCAAATTCAGGTCAAATTACCCACTGATGGTGAAGTATCCTACATCAACCAATTAAGTCAGTCTGGTGCAATAACCCAGCAGAAGAAAAAAAGATGTGGTATCATCCTTCAGATTAGTCTGTGTGAGCAACAATGATAAAAGTTTACTGAGGGTGAAACAAAGCCATGACGGCTGTTTAAAGGGTCTTAATTTATTTTCTTTGGGTAGAATTTAACTAGATAAAGTAACTTTGATCATCATGGTGTGTCACAGCAATGCAATTCCGATTCACACAACGAAGCTGAGGTGGTTTAACGTTTATCAATGAAGAAAATCACCGATCAACCGCCATAGAATATAATGTGAAACAAGAAAACCGGAATAGTACATTCATCAGATTGCCGATACCCAAAATGTGTTCTCTCGTATATCTAGATAACAACGTGATGTAGAGACGCTATTTATTCGTCTTTGTACCGGTTATGCTCAGGAGAATGACATAGAATCATTATTATCTTGTGCAGAGAAGGTGTTGGTCTTGAGTTGAATTACCGTAAACTACATAAATGCTACCTTTCTACCATAGTACTATATATAACAAGTGAGAAATGACTACATTGTAGTCAAAACCTGCGGCAGTGGTGATAATACAGTGAAAGACATATCAGCGGAGGTAGTGGTAATTGTAGAAAAAAGCGCCATCTGCCTGTGTTTTTATGCCAAGGGAAGTAATTTTCAACTTGTAACCCACAATTGTAGGGATTGCGTAATAGTTCTGATACCATATAGATATATTCACTTTCCCCATTCAAAATCCGACGATTTGACAGACGAACTCACCATGATCGCTTTGGCAATGTTTTGGTACAAGTATCGTGTATGCCAAGTTTCAAAACATTCGGTTCAGTCGTTACTTTTTGCAAATCAAGAAGGCTTTCAAATATTTGGAAATCCAAACAAATTTCGAGGATTTAGTCATAGAGCGAAAATCTGCGCTCTTCAGTCTCCCTTCTCGCTTAATTTGCCGATCAAAATGGAAAATTTATATTTCCTTCAAAGTTATTTTTCAATAAATTTAGTATCAGATCTATCACCTCGATCTGTGAAACTACGGAATGGGATTTGAGGCTTTATCGAACTGTCCAAGAGGCATAATGACACTTTTTCACTATTCAAATTGAGGCCTGTTACAGTCTTGATATTCGATTAAAATAATTAATTAGGTTTCTGCATTTACGTTCGTTATGATCTGCGAACTAAATTCCTAAATTAAATGTATTTTCACACGTAAAGCTTGAAATCTACTGAACCTATATTATTCAATCTGTTTCCTTTAATTAAAAAATTGTAAAATTAAATCGGCGATCGTTATTTATTTTTGGAATGAAGGCGCATTAGGAGACTGTTGCCAACAAGTTCTGAGCTGACCTACTTTTGATGAAAATTTCTGGTGATTTTTGATGAAAATCACTGGCAATTCTGACTTGGGCGGTGCCCATCTTAATATAGGCAGGATTTCAACTGGGGGTGGGGATTTCCAAGAGTTCAGTTCGCGTTCGAGTCCTAATGCCTACTGTACTTCGTAGGTCCTGTGACGTTAGTCACACTGCTCATGTATCACAGAATTGTTCCATTAATTTGTACTTTATTGTGTTAGAAACTCAGATTTGTTCAAGTATTAAAGTAGAACGAAACGACACGCGCGATTCATGAAGCCAATATGAGTAAAATTCATATATGTAACAATATCATGTAACATAGACTTCTATACAAAAAGTACATATACGTGTGTAAATATTGTAACATGAAACTTTTTGTGAAAGGGTGATGGAGACTGCATTTTGTCAGTTATCGATCTAGATTATTGGTTTTTCTGGCATAAACTTTTACTTCGAAAACATTTTTATTTTCTAATATAGTCCTCGGGTTATTCGTAGAAAATTGCGTTAATAAGAAATTGAAAAAATCAGTCAAAAACATCTGTAGGAATGAACTTTGTGAAATATTACGTCATCCTAACGTCATTATAGCGGCGATCTTTTGGTTCTGATTACTTGTACGGGTAGCGTTTGACTCTATAACGGTCGATAAATATAAAAGTTGAGATTGAGCGTGAGATTTTGCCCCCCTCACCACGTTTGAGTGCACTTCTCCCTGCTGTTCCAGAATGAAGAAACATTTCAGACGTTATAGCGTCTCACGTGGGAGTAATTTTCAGCCTACTCGCAAAACTCTCTGAACAAAGCTTCGGGAGTACATTCAAGATGGCGGCCTTATGGATGCAACCAAAATGGTATCTTGCCCATTTTTCTTTTAGATTTTTTATTTTTGCGAGGTAAAAGTGGCCAAAAGTATTTTATTTCAGATAACATAAATATTTATTCCTCAGTTAATGCGATAACAACTACATAAACGAAAAATTCAGTCTAAAAATGACAGGCTTGAATTAACCTGACCCAGAATGACAACATTCTTGGAATTTTCTGTATTTTTTTTTACATTCTTTTCTGTATAGTCAGCATAGGCGGGTATCCACCAAGATATTTGTACATATCAACAATTTCTATTTCTTTACCCTTAATAAGGAACTTTTGATTACATTTTCTGGAGTCAAATACTATAATTGTTGCTTTATCAGAATTGATATCGAGTTTCCAAATATGACAGTGCACTGTGAAGGCATCTAATGATTTTTGTAAATCACCAGGGCTTCGGCTATAATGATAGTACTATCTGCATATTGCAGTACATTCAGATGTATAATAGTAGACAGGATGTCGTCATCACTGGTAATGGGAATACTTTATACCCTACCTAATAGAAAACCTTCAAGATGAAAATAGTACAGACGATAAGATTTCTCCCTGAGTATTACATGCAAATAATGCAGATATGTTGTCATCATATTTTACACAATATTAAACAGTTTTGTACATTGTATATAAAATGTTCAGCTCCTGCTCCATAATTTATCAATTTTTGCCTCAGGTCGGCTCGTTCTCAAATGCGTTCCGAAAGTCGATAAATCACAGTATAATTTCTTCCTTCGCGATTTTAAATAACAGAGCATGTAATATAAACATACTGTCAAGTGCATAGTATCCTTTTCTGAAACAACATTGACTTTCACTGAGTAAATCATTACTTCTTCTAAGAGGTTATTCAACATTGAAGTGAATAAGTACTCATAGAGCTCATAATTTAATGTAATTATCAATCACATAAAAAAAAGGTGGACAGGAATTCATTTTATGCTAGTCTCCCTTATCTAACTTACCTATAGGGCAATACCTACACAACCCACCTTAACACATAATACCATTTCAAAACTAGCAATTCTAATAATAACTTCATCCGCAAGACTAGAGCACACTTAGTCTTTGTTCAATCATCTCAAAATCCTAACGCTAACGAGACATAATGATTGCCTACTTTTTTCCAACTTCTTCATAATAGAAAGCGTCAGATCCGACATTCAATATTCAGTCGTTTTCCATAAAAGAATTTCCGCGTCAAAGTTCATCCATTACCGTAACTATTTAGTATTACAATCTACAACATAACTTATTATTCCGGATAGAACAAGCCCTCCAAAATTTTAATCCCGCAAGTTATTTTATGGATGCGTTATAATATGCAAATATCTGTTTTTATTTACACACATATTTATTTCCACATATATTCAGTAATTGCACATCTGGTACATGGACTGGTGAATACAATGAATTGAACTGGAAAAAAACTGAATTAGATGTAGGACAGCTAGGACCGTAGAAACAGATCTAAGTGGAAGTTATGGTGAATGATACGGTCATTTTTTACTCTTGCTTGGTCTTCAAAACTTGGAAGGAAGATTTCAGTACCTTGTCAAACTTCCTGCAATATCGGAATGAATTGAATTGAATTGAATTCTGTGGGTTTATACTTGGTGTAAGAATGCACAAGACAAAGCCTACAATAGCCTGTCTGAGCTCAACAATGCGTCTAGTCGTGACCCTTTTCAGCTGCACAAAAGCCTCAACAAAAGCCTCAACAATGCGTTCTTACACCAAGTATCGACCATTGAATTGAAGTGACAGTGTAGCTATGGCTGATGATGAACTGAATGCTAATAGTCCTGCACAAGAAATCCTCAAAGCAGTACTAGCGCTTATTGCTAAAAATAACAAAGCCAGCGGGAATAACAGTATACGTAAGGAAGTACACACAATGATACTTTTTATGGGTTTTTACATTGGTTATTAATATAAGGTTTGAAAGTCGAAAATCCCCAATCAATGGTTTGAATTGAGTGACTTAAACAAGATCGTGTGTTATACCCGCATCTGTTTAATTTATTTTTTAAATCCTGAAATCTTTCGGAAAGGATGTTGATATTGATGTCTGTATTTTTTTGTATGCGGATATGATATTGTACTATTGTCAGAAACTCGCGACGGGTTAAGCAATTTATTTGGACCAGTTCAAATAGGATCCCTAACAAGGATTTCCAAATTCAAAGATGTTTTTTCGTCTTATATACAAATTTTAATAAACACTATTGGTTGGTGAAACAAAATTGACAAAATAATATTTCCAAAAATTAATCTTTTAACACAAGCTAACAGATACCCATTCAAGACTAAATTAGTCGGCAAGCACTGTTGGTGAGCCACGCATGGTGATCTAACACATGGTGATACATTAATCAAGTAACTAACTTTCTAACAATCTTCTAACAAAACAATACTGAAGATTAAGTAAGATTTAGACTGTGTTATTTGATTTGACTGGAGAAACCACCGGCCATAGCATTTCCATCATAGCTCTCTTGATTTGTATCTAATACCGCTTATGCCGGTGCTAGGGGCCGTGTGGTCATATCATCCAAGTTGCCACATGAACAGGTACAATAAAAGCGTACCTGAAATACAATACATATCACGAATCGTTGGATTCTTCGTATGTGCTTTAGATATAGGTTAACCAGAAGACTATACTGTGAACTCATGTGGCTCTGTCAGTATGTCGGCACCTCTTCCCACTTCCCTTGTATTGGGGAATATCGCTCCGTTTTTTCTGTTACATCTAATTTTCATTTTATCTTTCATACTGGCCTTCTATCAGCTCATATGTTACTGAGAGTAAATCTATGGAATTCAGACACAATGTTGTATATATTTAGAACTAAATGATTGTGCTCATTCTTGCATCCGCTTCAAAGATATCCATGTTTTCAACTAAAGAGGTTGCGTTTTTTATTTCTAGATTTTACCGAATTATTGAACTGGAATTGTCATGAACTCATTTCCAGGAAGAAACTTAAAACATATGAGACACGCTTATTTTCTTTGAAAAGTGTATTATAGGAATGTGAAAGTATATATAATTTGATGAATACTTAGCAAGAATATTTGAAGGCTGAATTTTCACAAACCACTTCATATAATTTGAGTCCAAGTAATTGGTTTGTACTTTAATCCAAGTTAATCCTTAGACAATACTAGCTTGCTCTGACAGCAGCGACAGGTGCACGGACACTTTGTCAACCGCTTGAGCTGGGGTTCATTTTCCTGGCCCCTCCCCTATCTCTTTAGCCTAGGAGGGGTTTTTAACTATAGATAACTGATGTAAATATTATAAATATGGATCAAAGTTTCTTACTATTCCAGTAAAGGACCATAAGCTTACATTTACGATACGTTTTGCTACTGCAGATCGAAAATCGTCCAGTTATCGTCGATTATCGATATTTCATAGGTTAAAGATAAAGCAAAGCGCCTCGATTAACGAACCAAAACTCATGCGGTCAGCCACATGTCAGTACACCACCCGCTACTATTGGGGCAAGATATTATTGAAGTAAGGATTAACTTGAATTAAATTCAATTATAAAGCAAACCCCAGATTCAGTTCTTGTGAACAGAAGCACAAAATTGACCCTGAATTTCCTGAATGGGTAGCTTTCAGAACTCCGAAGAACAGTCTTCCTTACGTGGCCAATGCAAAAGTATGTCGGGAGAAAGTAAGAATTTGAGTTCATCTTAGCTGGAACCAATGACTTCCAAGACACTATTACTCAGGCATGCTGACTGATCCAGATCGGTTGGGGAAGGACCTGCAATTGGGTATATTTACAAGAGATCTTTATGAGATCTTTCAACGATCCCCAAGCCTGTAATATACGGGAGATAGTACGATAAGGTAGCATTTCGGCCTTTAAGTTGTGCGGTTGAATCTGGAAAAATAAAATGTCCTAAAAACTGATTTAAATGTAACTGCGAGAGAAAATAGATCGATTGCATTATGATTATAGATATGACATGAAATTTAATCACGCGGTATGTGATATTTTTCTTGAAAAAGGGTCAGCTACATTTATCCTTGGACCAAAAAGATTAGCCAGCAGTGAAGAAATAATGCTACCGCACATCAGGTCCTTTGTGTCTAAATATGCGGCCATATCGTCTCATCTCCTTTCAGGACTGGCTATACCTGCCACATCACCACTATTCTCAAACTTGAATATCCCAGCTTCGTTTTGAAAATGCAGGAGTGTCTAGAATACCAAGAATCTCAACCATAATAGCTTCACCCAAAGACAAGACTTAGTGGAACAATCATTATAACTGAATTAAATGATAGGTCAAATGTGTTCATACTGATTAGGAAAATTTTCGCGGCTCTACATAAGCGGTCAAAGAAAGTCAAGAATTCAGAATAGGAGAAACAGCTGCCGAGCTTGAACAAAATAATTTTGATTTAATTGGAGATATAACGTGTTTACCTAGCCACCGCACAAATGTCAACCTAAACAATTTGATCCCAAGTCATGGCAGTGGCTGTGTAGGTATCAGACTTAATATCATTTTGGTCACGCTTGGCAGCTGTTTCAACTAATCTGAGCCTTTGACCTTAACAGTCCATTTTCTTTGATTGTTGATAAAACTCGAGGCCTGAAAAAGATCGCGGGGAAGTGCAACGGAGGGTGACTCTGTTTGATCTATGGTGCATTGACTGCGTTTGGCCTACTGTTCAATTACTAGATGATCATGATAATGATGATGTGACGGTGATTTTATCACAGAAATGTTTCATTAATTTGTTCTTTATTGTGTTAGGAAATCAGATCTGTCAAGTATTAAAGCAGTACAGAAAGATACGAACTATCTATTCTGCTGAGACACATTATTGACGCGGGTCAAATGTATTGAGAGCGAAACTGAATGCAATCTTGATAATCTTTCATTCGATGTCTCAAAATTAGAATGGGGAGGATATGGCTAGATGGTCAAATCAAGATGTATGCCATACATTGAGCGACGAAGGCAAGCGTTTTTAAAATATTTTTAAAGACTTTGAGGAAAAATATGGCGCATTTCATTCTTTACTTCGCTATCGTACATAATATGCCGAAGGCAAAGAGACTATGTTAAAATCGGAGGTTTGCTCAGAGATAATGTCCCTACGTTAAACCTTAAATTCTCTCTCTCTCTCTCTGAAACGGAAACGATTTATGAGCCAAATATGATTAAAATACATATATGTAATAATATCAAGTAACATAGAATTCTACAAAAAGTTCATATACTTGTGTAGATATTGTAACACGAAACCCTTTTTGAAGGGGTGAAGGAATAGGTGCTAAAAGTAGCGAGATATCGAAAGCTACTTAGACACAAACAATAACGTCAGAGCTCTTTCGATGGGGGCGGAGAGGAGATGGGGACCTCTGGCGTTCTATGTAAAATATTTACTTTGGTGATATGTCTAGATACATTATGGTGAGTCAAAGAAAACAAATGATTATAAACTGAGCATAAAATATCCGTGAATTAACTTTACTTTATTACCATGTTCCTTGTCTCTGCATGTCTATGGAGGGGTAGGAGGGAGTGGAAAGGGGACGAGAGGTTGTCGGTGGGAGTGTTTCTTTTACGAAAGCCTTGTGGATATTATCTTTCACTTACCGATGTGGAGATGTTTTTTGCCGGATTCGATAGTTGTTTTTTTATAATTTATAATTTCATTTCGTTTCATATCTCACTGGATAAAGACACACTGTAATCAGATGATAGCAGATATTGGTGTGTGCTTGTGTGTTAAATATTTATATGTTTCGGTAAATGTGCGCGTATCGTATCATGCGTAACTATTATTACCTCAACCCCAACTTATTAAAACATACACAGACTAAAACTTATGCAACAACCCGATTTATCGCAAATAACCAAGACACAGTCCTCCCTCACCCGACCAAAAGATCTTCTAAAGTAGTTGCTCCCTTACAATCAAAAAAATCTATACGGTCGATAAGAGTATATTTCACAAGGAGATCTTCGTGGCATGGAATACTCTCTAAAAAAACTTCAGTGAACTGTTCCACTCAAGTTTGAGTGAAATGTACCTATTCTCTCAAACTTGAGTTACTTTTCACTCAACTTGAGTTAAAACCATTCAAGTTCACTCAAGTTGAGTGGGATGAATTTCCACTCTTATGCTTGAGTAAATGTCACTCAAGTTGAGTGCATTTAACTCAAGTTGAGTGAAAAGTAACTCAAGTTGAGTGAAAATTTCACTCAAATATTGAGTGGGATGAATTTCCACTCTTACTTGAGTGAAAGTTCACTCAACTTTTTTTAGAGAGTACACATTGGGACTGGCTCTTTAGAGTGGTCTCTTAATTCCTGAAATATATGGCCAGTAGCATGTCCAGGGCTTAAATTAAAAAAACACAAAAAACAAACAACTGAAACTCAGTTGTAATTCCAAATTAATGATTTTTTTTTCTTTTATTAATTATTGACATGCGTTTTCAAATTATTAGGTATAGATAAAACGTTGATTTTGAATTCATGTGAGTTTTTGGAATGGTGTGCTTGTGTTTGTCTACATTATATACGTTTAGATTTGTTATTACAGTATATACATTTTTATTATGATCTTTATTGATACGTTTCTTTACTATGAAAGTATATAATTATTTATTTATTTTCATCGTCAATATTATTGTTTTAGGTAAAATTAGCTCGACATTGTTGTGTTTAAAAGTACAATTATGAAGTATCAGATATTATTATTGGGAAGCCAACGACAGAGTGAATGGCCTGTTGTTTCTGCCTGTGTACATCGAGGCTGGCCGAAACGAAAGTTATCAACATTAATTATCAGACCAATTTTCCATTTGAGAGTAACGATGAGTTTGTTTTGGCAATCCATCAGAAAATGTCTTTCATGTTGGAGCAAGCCAGACCAATCACGGCAGGCTTAAATACTCTGCAACATCGTTGCTCACCCGAACCCAACAATGTCAATAATATATTGGAAAGTCCTGGACCTGGAGTGGGTTTCAATGTAGCCATTTCAATGTTGCCACCAACTATTGATGTGTCATGATTTATAGTCTAGACCGGTCTACAGGTTTGAGCTAGGATAGCGGTAATAGTTATGTCATTGGGGATTCTTTGTTTGGCAGGCATCTGGGGTCATTTAATGCAGGTTCAGTGAATACCAGGGTAGCCCTTTCCAGCCAATTTAGAGAAAAAGTTCGAGTTTGGTTGCCTTTGATACATATTAAAACAACTCACCAAATAGAACCCAAAAGATATTTTTACCTCCGTCGATCAGACGGAGGTCTAGGAGCGCAACGTGATATCTCCCGCCAAATAATTGTCATATGGGGAACCCACGACTCGTGTGATTTCCAATAGGGATTGCTATGGTTCCCGACGAAATTTTGAACAGTTTCTGGACACAATTGAATGCTTACGTCACAAAAGGTGTGTATCCTTTGCAGTGCTCCCACCGGGTCTCTTAATTCGAGGGAACTAAATTCGCGCGTGTACTTATAGCTTCGCGCTGGTACAGATTCATAAAAAGTAAATTTTCACGAAAGAAAAACTCGCATTCCGGATAGTATAATTGGAAACTTCCACGAGAATCTCTGAATCGGCAAAAAGATAAAGGACGAGTGTCATTCACCAGGATGCGAGTCGGAAGTGAGAAGTCAAATTCAAAGTCAGAGGTCAAAAACGTAAAACTCCGAAGAACTCTCCCGGCTTTTTCTTTTCTTTTTTTTTTTGAGTTGGGGGGGGGGGGAGATAGCGACTGGAAAAATATATCTTCCCATGCTTCAATCGTTATCTGTGAATCCGATCAACAACCTAGCCGGATAATCTGTCAAAAATTATCCGTCGTCTGGGTAAGGTTGAAGGGTCATCGGAAGCTCGGACTGTGATACAGGCAAAAACTGTTGTTGTTGTTGTAGTCTGGAAAAATAACTCTGCCTCACGAGGCGCTCTCTCGGCTTTTTCTTTTCCTTTTTTTGAAGATGGGCGGGGGGGGGAGATAGCGACTGGAAAAATATATCTTCCCATGATACTTCAATCGTGATCTCATGAATTCCACGGAAAAGCGGACATTGCTAAACAGCCCTTTTTCGCATAAAATTCATTCCACATTCTGTCGTAGACCCTATATTAGCATGCTGTTTGTTCTACATGTATTCGCTTCCTATGATCTCCGGGAACACGCCAATAATAGAGAAGATGTGTTTTAATAGCGAAATATTTTTCCCGCAATTTTTGAACATGAAGAACTCGGGAAATTCTAAATTGTCAAAGAAGAAAAATTGCACTTTACTGAAAACTATACTATTTTGAAACATCTGCAGAAAAGATATGCATGTGGCGGGAGCTGTATACAGTGTTTGGGGGAGTTCCGAATCACGGGGAGTTGCGGATCACTTTCCTAATTAATGCCTGATATTTCTTGAAGTAAAGTATCTGATTAAAACTTTTTAGGTTTATTGGAACGTCTGTTTCCGTGGACTGAAATGAATGTCAAACAACGGACCTGGATTGTTTCTTTTCCGGTCAATTCGGTAACGTAATACTTCTGGTACTGTACAATAACAAATTGCCACAGAGTCGAAAAACACGTGCGATTTTTCCAGTAGTGAATCTGCGCGAAATAAGGTGGGTTTAGGCGGTATATTCAGTATTTATTTAAATGACAGAATCTTGCTAAATGGTCAAACAAAATATCTAGTGATTTGCGATAAATGTTAACTGACCAGCATTGTAATATAATGGCGCTATAGAGATGTCAATTCCGAATCAACGAAATAAGCGCCGTTCATAACTTGAAATCGGTGAATAAGGGACCGTCTCACAACTAACACAACAGGTGTAAACCGACTTTAAGGAAGATTGGTCAATCCATGGCATTGTCAAAAAAAAAATAAAAAATGAATCAATGACAATATCCTTGTAACCGGAACTATGTACGCGAATCATTCCAAACTTTGGTGAACAAAGGACCGGAACTATGTACGCGAATCATTCCAAACTTTGGTGAACAAATCATTTTTTCGATATTACATCATCATATTCAATAATTTCAGACATATCTACTCCAATATAGAAAGTTTTATATAAATAAAATTGTTCATCACTGAGCGAGGTTTCTACGAGTTCAATAACTGGATGTCCCTTTATTAACACTATCTGCATGGTCTGGAAGATTTGGGGTGTATCGCAGGTGAGGGGTGGGGGGGGAGGGAGTCAACCCATATATTTTCGCTATCCATAGGGCTAGAGCGCTGCAACATAACACACAGTATCTTCTGTTCAAGCTCTACCTGAAAGAGTAACAAAGCTTAAGATGAACGCTATGATGACGTCGAGTAACGTCATCTCGTCAGCCATTTGTCGACTATTTTTTGGACCGATTTTTCAAAATTCTAATTTTCCGATTTTTCTTTCATAAATTACCAAATAAAGTAGAGAATAACTACTTTTGCCCAATAAAATACTTTCTAGTACTTTTAGGCCAGAAAAATTCGAAGAAATGGACAGAACTGGCTGGAAAAAAAAACGAATTTCTGAGATACCACACGGCCGCCTTTTGAATTTAGCCATGATCCTCTGCTCGGCCAAGTCCTAAAATGACTCCAATATGATAAGCTTTAAAGTCACGAAGTTCCCGCTTCCTCTGTTTTGTCGTTATGGAGCAGTACAGGAAAGTTCACTAGCCCGCCCTCCATGATTGTCAGACATCGTATCCTAAAATGTTCTAAAAAATAATTAAATTGAGATTACAATGCAATTTTGTAGGCTCGCTCCAAGATAAATATACTTCAGAACATTTTCGACTCTAGATCTGCGTGTCATTTGTGCCTGGACTGCAACAGTTGAATATTCGCTCACAGGGCGGGGAGAATTAAGACAACATTGAAATCTTCTCCAGGGTTTCACCGGCCTATGGATGATTAGCAGATGGCCCCTCAAGCCTATAAATTCCATTCTCAGTGCCTGTAACGGCCGCTAGATGGCGTGATCCGCAACTCACCAAAATGATGCGCAACTGCCCGCGCTGGTGCACTGAAGCGGAGGTTATTTTCTCATCGATTGACAAGTCCGATTGAAGATTTCTTTACATACAATTATAGACGACAGATTTCCCTAGAATATAAGACCAGCAGTCGCTCTCACCTCCTAAAAGAACAAGCGCTAGCAGTCTGGATGTGAAAAGTGATTCGGAACTCCCCCAAACACTGTACCGTAGTAAAAATAAGAGGTCAGAGTTTTAATTTTCTAAGTAGAAGAGATAAATTCACTCTAGGAATATTTTTTTGAAGAAAATGTGTAATTAATAAAGCACTTTTACCGTAAGATTTAAAAAGCGCACTCGTGATTCCATCACGATTTTTTGTCGATTACGTCACGGACTAGATTTAACCCCTGGGATGATCCAGTCGCGTTTTTCTCACGATGAAAAAAATCTTATCATCCTTGGGTACTGTATGTTAGTAAGAGATGTCATATAAGAATAGTCAGATTGAAACAGAGCAGCAAAAAAATAGACAAGCAACACTAGTCAAGAGTCATGTCCGTTTCAGGTGATTCCGTCACGAACATTTCGAAGCATGATTTACTAAATGCTGGATCATCTGTAGATTTTTCATGGATCCGTAAACAGATGTCATATAGAATAGCAAACTAAACTTGAAACTACATGGGTATGACCACGGAACTTCCGAGTACATGACTTTGAATAAAGAAAAAGTCTTCCGAACGGTGATTCCGTCACGGTGAAATTCATGATCTGTGAATCCGATCAACAACCTAGCCAGACAATCTGTCAAAAAATATCCGTCGTCTGGGTAAGGTTGAAGGGTCATCGGAAGCTCGGACTGTGATACAGGCAAAAACTGTTGTTGTTGTAGTCTAGAAAAATAACTGGCATGCACTCTATGGAGAAGGGCCTCGTGAGGCACAAAGTGCAATTTTGTTGTTGTTGTTTATCTGCAAACCCGCTCATCTCGATGGGTATCTTTCACTGGTTCTCACAGTTGCCTGGCCTGTGTTATATTCGGTGGTCGAAGTCTACGTATAGTTTTTTTCAATAAATTATGGAAATTAATACAAACATATATACAGATATTTTTTTAAATAGATTTTTTTATAAGTGTATTTCTCTTTCATCTTAGGCTCAATTAAAGTCATTCTCTAAAATGTGAAGCCGAGTTAATACAGTTTTTAATTATCTACCAAACCCTGTCCTCTATAACATAGAATAAAAGAGAAGTTGGGAATAGAACCGCTCAACACAGTCATTTCTAAACATCAAGTTGTACATAAGTATTTTTACTTACTCTGTACAAGCTGAGGGCATTTTTGTGGCTTTTGAAAATTTTGAGATTTTTGCGTGTCTGTCCATATTTAACTAAGCGACGTCCAAGTGAGCTAATGTACGCGCGTTATATTCATATCAAATATGGTGCGGCTTGTGTTCAATGAGGCTTGGAATGTTTATACAATTAATTTTCTTCTCACTGTTACACAATAAAATTAAGTTTCAAATCATTTGATTCATCTCTTCGATGTAGATTGTTATGTTTCATTCGAGGAAATAATTTTAAAAGATACATATGACATTTTCTAACTTCACGGCTGGAGTTGTATCACAAAGAGCAAACGCCGTAAACATGCTTTCCCATCTCACCCACGCTCATATGGGTATCGATCGTTCCTATTCGAGGACACACTAACTGATGACCTAGTTCAGAGCCAGTGATTTGCTCGCCCTCCACCCCATTGGATATCAGTTGATTCCTAAGGAAATAAACATTACACATGTAATGACCACCTGCCGAGTGATACATGTGTGAATCGGTCAGACATTTCCAAGGATGCCAAATTCTAACTTAAAACAACCATGCCGGATTTCACTGCTTCACTGAGAATAATTGGATCTAACTTTTACAAAGCCTGCAGCTCCCAAATAGCTCCTGGATCTAGAACACATAAATGAAGGGACCTAGTTTATCGGTGCTATGGCAAAAATATCATGTAGAATGGGATTGTGTGGATAATATCCTTGGAAGTTGAAGTCCTGCTGCATGCTTCACAAACATAATCAAAAGTGAAAATTATCTCCCTTGACCAGGTAAGGACTTGAATGTGTGTCTAAAATGATTTAGCTTCTAGAAACAGACTTCATTTCAAATTTTAATTCCAATTCTGCTACATGTACATGTATAAAATACATACAGAATGAACTGCATACATAATAACACAAAGAACAGGTATATGTATCTCATTACATTCTTATTCAAAGATCAATACCTGGGTAATATTACAACAATACCATGGTGTTATATATTGTTATGATTGACTTAACTTTAGCTGCTGAAGATATTTCTAATTTGAGATCAATGAACAATCATACTAGATTTCATAACTTCATTTATTTTCACAATAAGCAACATAATCGAGATTAGCAAGTGAAGTTTTAAAACATAATATAATAAACAGCATGGGTCTCCTTCAGTTTATTGTAGACAAAAATACCCATGAATATATGTTACCATGATTCAGTCATAATATTACCTGTAATATATTGATGTCGACAAGGAATAAACATAATTATTTGATAGTATTACTAATTGTATGTTGTTTATGATTAACATGAACTTTTTATTTGCTGCGTGGAATTCAGTCATTTGTTCCATAGGGGCAATATTCTCATCAGTCATCACCATTCAATGTGAATGTGATACATGTACAAGTCCATTGATACAGTAAGGTGAAGGCGAAGGTGACCTGTAACACCAGTATACAAAATTATACCGAGCGCATTGAATCCTCATCATATGATGTTGAGACAGATCAGAACGAAGTGTCGGTAAAATCAGGTGTGTTTTGAAGAGCATTCTCTCATCAATGATGATGCTATACTGTACACATACAAAATATGAAGTGTTGATGTGTTGGGCCTATAGCACAAAATCACAAGCAAGTTGGTACAACAACTAGGCACACGGTGTCTCATTTCTGCCGCTAACGTGTCGATTTGGGTGAGGGGATCCTCTCAGGGGGAGGTGGGGGTGGGATGGGGCCTAATGTCTCAAGCACTTTTCCAGGTTTTCCATCAATATACTCTATTCCATACCCCAATATTTCAAGCACGTCAAATCAAACAAAAATTATTTGCTGGGAGTGTGACTTTCACATCCCTGTCTGGACATGCTAGTGAGGAACCCTCAATCCCAGATTAATTACCATTGATGAAGCTAACGTCCAACAAATGCAAAATTGAGCTTGGCATCCGGCCGTATGTTATTCAGTGATGTATTACGCTACGGACCCTGTTGCCTCGACGGAGGTCTTTGCGCTCATCCAGCGCTTGTTTTTCAAGGAGTGCTAATCATTTTAAAACCGCGAACTCGCAGTCCCCAGAGTGCCGCCATTGTACTGTATCCAGAAGGCGGATATGACGTAGGGTCAAGGCATGGAGCTCTTCTGTCTGTTCGGGTAATCTATGTGCACGCACCACGGAGCTCTTCGGAAGATTTGGACAGATAGAATAAATTTAGTGAAATCATGTCGACGAGCGGCAGTTCCGATCCCAGCGGTAAAAGCGACGAGGAAGCTGCGTTTGGTTTTCAGGGCTATACCAATTCGCTCAGATACGGAAGATCAGAGCAGCGGGGATGATAGCAGCTCTAGTAGCGAGACAGGCGACACAGAAGCCCGCTTGGGAAATTTAGTATGCGCACACGGCTTACGGGAGAGATCGAGTGTCTTTGCTGTTGGAAGAACGAACAAAGCCGCGCTCTGGCAACTAGAAATGAAAATGATATGAGCTATTTAGTATTTAAAGTAATTCTTGCCAAGTTTTACTAACAAGACTGCAATTCTTACCTTAAAACACGCAGCTCCATGATGCTTTCACATGCATGTTCTGCCTCTAGCTTACGTCACGCTGTTTTACGTACTTTTACTCCTATTGGCTAAAATAGGTCACGTGACAATACAATGGCGCTTTCCTGGAGTTTGGTAAATTTGACGGTATCACAGCATTTGGTTAACTATTTCTGCGTTAAAATAAATTTAAAAAAAAATACAGTTGAATACCATTTGACTAGCTCTTTCAGTTGAAATATAGCTTTACCATACCCGAACCTTTCCTTTAAATCTCAATTTATTTGAGCAACTTGCAGGGTTTTTTTCATGATCTTGAATTGGAATTCGGATCTGGCGTATATGTAAAATATTTTTCTATTTTCAAGGATGCTCGCAGTTTGTCCGCTTATGTGCAAGACTGTCTATCAAGTGGGTAGATCCTTCAGTGTTTCAGCAATCTTGCCACTGAATTCGCGCTGTACAACATGGATAAATCTTCAATTAATACCTCAAGCTAATACCTCAAGTTAATACCAGCAGTTCTTCATGTGAGTAGTAGGGTTTAACGTCGTTTTCAACCTTGTTTCAGTCATATCACGACGGTGCCTACATGTGCCAGAACACGAGAGCGCGCAGTTCCTATTACCCTGGACACTGATCAGCCCAGCCAGTACAGCACCTGGCAGAACCATGGGTAAAAATTGCACTTAAAGGTGAAAAACAAAGGTTTTCATGGGCTCATTTTTACTTTTCATGAGATAGGCTGATATCTCCATAATTAACTATCTACTTCGTTGTTTCATTTGGAGAACTTTGTCTTCTAGTAGATTTTGAAAATAGCTCCGAAGTTGTTACCTCAAGCTAACCGAATTCAGATATGAAACCCCGTTCGCTTATTTGCCCTTGTTTTACGCCAGTATGGGACCCCACATCAGACCACCCGGCCAGGCGGATTGGGGATCGGCTGGAAATACGGAACAATACATACGAGGATAGGTTGAATCAAAGGACGATCTTGAGGAGGTTCTGGAGTGTCACAAACGACGTTCTTTGCGTAGCTTTGTCCACGAGTGAGTAGGGGAACCTCCCGTACAGTTGGTGTATTTTTCTTCGGGTGGGGGTACCATATGGTTACCACTCCAGACCCAAAGGAAGGTACAGTGGGTAGATGGGTGGGGAGGTCGATCAAGCTGTCCAACTTGCTCAAACATAGTCACCGAGTTTATAGAAATAGAATTAGCTACTCGCCTCTGGTTTGTAGCATAGGAAATAGGGGACAAATAAAGGCATAAGTGTTTGCCTTCTTACATCTTACATGTAAAAACAACAAGGCATATAGGCTTGCTTGATTGCTATGCGAGGCTTGCTATTAACAGGATCACCCAGCAAGTCGAAGATTGCGTGTGACGAGACTGGAAACCACGAAGGACGGTTTCTGCACCATGATGATGTTGGCACTCAACCCCCCCCCGCCCTCCCCCCTCAGACCATGTGATGGTCGTCATTTATTTGTTTACTATTTGTTGGAATGTTGGACATGTATTTGTAGTTCGTTTTAACTACTTGAGTTATGAGTTTGTTCATTTGTATTTTTTAAATTCACTATTTTGTGTTAGTGTTACCAAGTGGGCTAGCCATACATTATGATGGGGCGTGTTCCATGTGAATCCAGGACATTCCCCCCTGGACCTTTGCCCCTGTGGACATTTTCCCCCTTCGAAAAGATTTGCCTGCCCTATATATATTTGCAATATGACAGTACGAATTTGTAACAAAGTTAACATATTGACAAAATCAATTTGGATCATTTTCAGGAATCATTTTTTTTATTATCGTCAATAAGCTTAATCTGACATGATTTCAGTCTCCCTATATATTCTTAAGATGCTTTAACAAGATTTGTATGATTCAGTTAACATTTATAACAAATTACAAGCGTCTGGTCCGTCATTCATGATTCAGCCGTCGTCCATTAGAGAATATCCGCGTTCATAATCCAAAGACCTATTCCATATAACAGTATTAGCACCAAATTCAAAAAGACAATCATTACAACACATATAAGGGAAGTGGGAAGAGGTGCCGACATACTGACTGCGTCACAGAATAGTCTTCTGGTTAACCTATGCTAAATCACATACCAAGAATCCAACGATTCGTGATATGTGTTTTATCTCAGGTACGCTTTTATTGTACCTGTTCATGTAGCAACTTGGATGATATGACCACACGGTCCCCAGCACCGGCATAAGCGGTATTAGATACAAATCTAGAGAGCTATGATGGAAATGCTCTGACAACTCGTATACTGGTAATTTGTGAGCTGTTTCGCTGTGACAACTCGTACATTGGACATTGGTGAGCTGTATCGTCGTCAGATGTAAATGACGGCATTTAACACTAAAGACTAGTCTGTAAGGCCCGATGTCGACCCAGTATACATAAACATAGGCTTGTTTCCTGCAAGAGAGAAGCGGTCAACAGTTTTCAATGATGCCGGCAAGACATCATGATGTTCCAAAAATATCAAATCCGTATCGCTGATCAGTATTCTTAATCCATAGTATTCGTTGTAAAGTCATCTAAAGAATGATGTATATCAGTCACGCTTTGATTGTGCCTGTTCATATGAGTACCATGAGGATCTTGAAGTACATGGGTTCATAAGCGGAATCAGACACAAGTTACGAAACGTAACGCCATAGATCTTGCACGCTACGCTCGTATTTTGCTATCAGCAAAAAAACCCAAATTTATAATGAAGAAAAACGCTCTCGATGATTAGCTTTTTATTATCTTATTACTTCCGATAATAGCAGTGCGATAAACCCTGCAAGCCGCGGAACATTGCATCCGATTGAGATGAATGTGGTGTGCAAACACTGAAAATTATATTCCTCCATGCAAATATCAGAGTACTCCTTCCATTAACAACAACCCTGCAATCCATTTCACTGAACTCCAAAGAGCAGTATTACAACTACAGTATTGCAAATGTTACATGTATATTTCAGAACAATAGTTTATCTTACAAAATGTGGTACAGATTACACGTAGACATGACCAGTAGAAGAGTATCAAGTGTGACATCAGTGGCAAAAACCTAAATGGTATAATCATTCCCAGAAAACCGGTCACTCATGCTAGGGCATATAGACTAAGTAATTGGACTTTCTGAAGGCAGATACTGATGAGGACAAAATCAAATGAAAATGAACATGAATTATGCCTATTACCACACCTCTAATACATAAAGGACAATAGTCATCTCCACGGTCTTCAGTTGAAGCTGCCAATACAGGATTTGCTGAATAAGATAATAATCCTGATGAATCAGCCTTTAACTCCGTGAAACAATATCGATAAATTCATGAATGTACAGCAGTCCCTAAAAAATTGGAAATATTTGAACCGGAGTGAATAGCCAATTGAATTAAATATACAAATTGAAGAAACAGAAATACTGAAAAACGAAAATCTATAGTGTATAAATTTATTGTGTGTACTAAATTTAGTTTCACGAGAAAAAATTATGATCATAAATTACAGGAGAGAAGGAGAGAATTAAGGTTCAGCAATATTTCAGCTATAGAGTGACGATCAAACAACATTTTAAGTATTCAAGTCATCATGTTAGATGATGGAGGTCTGGTCCTCTTGTTGAGATCACAAGAAAATGTGAATCAGTTTCAATGCGATGGACAAGACACACAATCCATTAAAAATAGATGTGATCTTGACAGCTAGGTCCCACTGGCATATCGAGAGTCGTACTTGTATTATTATGACCTGTATGCGGAACCATCTGAGGCATGAGAAAAATATTGCTGCGTCATTGGTATAGAACCCAAAGCAAATGATGTTACAGATGAGAGTCAAACTGGCAGATATTATCCTCTATCTGGATACGGGTCGATACTGACCGCATGGATGGCTCTCCAACAACAGCGTCAGCCAGATGACTACTTGTGAAAAAGACCTGTGAAGAGAGGGCAATATGTTACATAACATACACCAGAACAAATTGAAACACATCAATAACATCTGTGTATTCTCAGTATTGCAAAAAAAAACACAATATGATGGCAAGACAACGTTTTGCTTCCTTCCATCAGCGCCGTTGTTGTAGCTGTCGGGTCGGTTCACGTTCAGGGCCGCCATCGCGACCATGAGAAAACCAACACACTGTCAAATCCAACATTTTTGCTCGGCTTAGTGGCCGGAAGGTATATCCAGATTTCACTGTATGATAAATCGCCCGTTTTCGATTTGAATTTTGAAGACAAATAATTAGGGAATTTACTGTGAGAATATATCCAGCCTTCAACAGATAACATTCCTTTATGCAATTGCACTTATTCAATGTTGTAACATTATCAAGTTTATCAGTTAATTCCCCCCCTCCATGGTTAGATCTGTAAATAGTCTAAAATTGATTCAACATTGAAGGGGATGCATATTAGAGATAACATGATTTGTTATTTGTCAGAATGCTCTTGCACGGGTTCAAGGGGCAGACCATTCAGATATTACACCGCAGCATATCCATGTTCTAAAATTGTGTTATCGTCAAACAAACCACCAAGCCAGAGAAGCATCCATGATATGGTGGAATTCTGCCAACCAGGGCTGAAAAAGCCTTGAATTAAATGTACTGCTTGTGACAGTGACTTCATACTTGAATAAAAAATTAAATTGGAAAAATCATACCAACGAACTCCAGACCTTGCGTTTTAAGGGGCGCGATCGCTCCCGCTCCCTATCGCGCACCTAAAACTCATCCCCAGCGCGCGATTTATAGCGCGCCTTCATTATGATCGTTTAATTTCCTTCCCTATTGAAAAATGCAACGAATATCTATCAATTGGGCGCTTAGAAGGAGGATATCTTTCCCACTTTAAATCTGACCAGGGCGCGGCCATGTTTCGCAGAACGGTATCATGGGATAAATACCGGAAGTTGGAAAGTCAAAATCCCGCGAGATACGACGGTACTGCGACATTACAGTATGGCAGCCATCTAGAGGAAACTCTTTGAATCTGTCAACATTTCTCGCGTGGAATGTCGATGACATCGGTTATATAACGAATGACACTACCCCGGGTCGTGCCCTGGTGTCAAACGTATGGTGCAATGTTTGCAGCAAATATGGCGACAAAGTCAAATCAGACCGCCGCATACGTGGGGAAGCAAGATTGGAGATCGACACTTGCATCAATGGCACAGGCTACGTAGGCCCCTAACCAAACACAATTTTACGAGGCATTTATCGTCTATGGTAAGTTTCAAGAGGGAAATAATGAAACAAACCTGTTGTTAATAACCCTGTGTGTTCTTTATTTTGATGAAATTTGGCGCTGTGCCCGCATATGGTTGGAAGACTTCATTCAGTTGGCTGCATAAATAATATACGGGGGGAAGTAACTCCTTTTCCAGTCTTTATTTGCTTTCAAATTCCAAGTGAACTTGCATCAATGCATGCAACTTCTTGGTGAGAAATTATTATTAATTTGTTTTATTGATTATGGTACGTAATCAATAAATTTTTCAATCACCTGAATAAACTCTTATCCATTGAGATTACGTAATCCCCCCTCTTCACCAGTTCATTTTGTGTGAAGTTTGTGTAACTCCTTTCCTGATCTAATAAATCTGTGTGGAATTTCACTACTGTGATTGAGTAATTAAATATTTTACCACAATAAATCACTAGTTTTCTTGGTCTTACACTATTTATTTAAAATAACCAACATGATTTTATTTTCAAACCAGGCATGTCGATATCCAAATATTCATTAAAAATAGAAATCACTCCCCTCGGTAAGTCTGAGAGAGCTATTTGCCGCTCTTTGTCACTCCCCTTGGCGACTTCAAGGGAGTGATTTGCCACTCTCCTGCTTTTTTCAAACGTCAAGGTCTGGAACTCTGCAAGAAAATATCGAGAAACATTGGTATGATTAATTCAGTCAAGCAATGTCTAAACAAAAGAACCCTATATATTTTGTACTACTCACTCATTTATCCCTATCTATCCTATTGTAATGTCATTTGGGGCAACACTTGTGTTAGCCACTTAAAACCTCTAATTCCCCTGTAAAAAAAGAGCAATTCAAATTATTTCCCTTTCGAACAAATTCGAACACACAAGTCCTTTATTTGCCAGCCTCAAAATATTGCCGGTCTTAGAACTTAATCGTTATGTTATGTTACAATTCTGTCAGAAATTCATCCATCATTGCTCATTCTTGCCCAAACCATTACATAATTACTTCGCCAAATTATCTGATGTGATGTACACCATTATCCTACCATCAAACAAATTATATAGACCCTTCTTCCGAACTGATCTTTCATTTCACACACCTAAAATCAAAGTCCCTATAGAATGGAACAAGTTACCCTCCGACTTACAAAAATGTACATCCATATCATTATTCAAAACACTTGCGAAACAATATCTACAAACATAACACTACACCCATATACACTCTTAATTAAACACAAACATAAACTGACGTCTTTATAAATGTATATGCCCTTCGTATTATGCTGGGATATCACAAGGCCCCCCGGGTTTTCTCCCGCCGATCACCATATCCTTCTTCTTTATCGACATCTGTGTATATATCATTACATCATGTGTTAATTTGTTATCAGATTCTCGGTTGGTGAATTAAAAAGAATTCAATTCAATTCATATGTGTCTGTATTGTCAAAGCTCTCAAAGAGTTTCGCTGCTCTGTGTGTGATGCGCAATATGAATGATATAAGTAGTCAATGTATCTCAGTTTCTCATGGGCGGATTTGTGGACAACAGAAAACATCCCTCCTACTTAGATGCTGTCTCCGAGAACCATGATCAAGATGCCAGTGCCTTAACTTCAGGAAAGCAGCCGAGCATGAAACTAAACTGGCCCTTTTAAGACAAACAGTAGGCTCAGTTGGATGCCAGTTGTCTTGGTCAGCTGGGGTTGATGGCTGAGGTGGGACGGTGGAAAGTGATACATTCCCCTGTCTATAATATGGAGGGGGGGGGGGGGTGTAGACAAGACATGAAAGCCACAGGAGGTACCATGTACAAATTGAGAGAGGGGGGGGGGGATGACGGGTTAACGTCGCGTTCAGCAATATTTCAGCTCTATAGCGACGATCAAAGAAAATTTTAAGGATAGCTATCCCGTTAGATGGTCAACATTGGTCTTTTATTATTTCTTGATTCAAATATTGACTATTTCGTCTAACACATGGTGAAAAAATGAATTCAAAATTCTAATTAGAAGTACTTCAATATAGGATTAAAAATTTAGTTTCTGATGCACTGGAAACCGATTGATCGGCCCGATATCCAGCTGAGAAGAGTGTGTATTGTTAATTGACTCGCAGGAACTGGCCACTCTAATAGTCTGTCGTAAGAATAGAACAGCAGTTTGCATTGGCTCTGATACTGTTATTTTTGTCTGTTTCCCTTTCCAAAACTCATTTCCACAGTTTTTTGGTAAGCTAGTTATCTAGCAGTCCAACTCGTTTACATTAATCAACCCCCTTCAGATCAAAACCATGCAAACATCCGTATTTTTGTTTCTAATTATAATATATACATATGAAGCAGTGACACTTCGCTCAGACACTCGCCATGAAGTGATCAGCACAGGTGTGAACATTTCTCAGCTGAACAAGTTTTAGCAAGTTTTTCTAAAGTTTAAATTGGATTTTAAACAGTCTTGATGAATAAACTTTGTGTAATAGTTATCCAAAATAAACAAGTTTTCGAGTAGGTCCCATAAGACAGATTAAAAATGTATTTGGCAATAAAATTCAAGCAAACAATTAGGATTAATTTATCAGATGTATTTAACGATTTCTAGCCTTTGATGTGTTTACAAAATCCGAGGTTTAAACGTTTATAGAAAAGTATCCACGCTACGATTTTGAAATTTGAAATTTGCCATGCTGGCTACTTATAAGGTGATCTAGTAAATGTTATCTCAATTTTGGTAAGTTCGGCTTAGTTTTTTAATTATTCAACTTTTAAGACAAATGGCCGTAAAATAGTGCGGTTTTTTCAATTTATTTTAGTAAAATAGCTGTAAAAACAAAACCAGGCAAAAAATTTAAAAAATGAGATAAGGTTTACTAGTTCGAGTTGTCTCCTATCAAAGTATACCATCAAAGTTGAAACAAGATCAACAGTTGTCATGACATTTTAATTGAAAAATGGACGCTATTGTTTTTATTTGAATTTTTTTAAATTGGAATATTTTCTACACAGTAGCAGTGTCGGTTATACAAATCATGTAGTTGGAATCCCTACGAGGTACAATCTTACAATCTTAAACGCTATACAGTCGATAAGAATATGTTTCACTGAGATCTTCGTGGCATGGAATACACCATGGGACTGGCGCCTTTTTAAGTAAATGTTCGTCAATCGTGTATGGCCGATTCTACATCGCCTGATCATGGCTTGATCGAAACGTTTCTGGCTGTTCAGATAAGTTTTGCCTCAGTGTTTCTGAGCTCATGAAGTTTGTTATCATTCACAGCATCTCATAAAGATTGAAACAGCCCTCTCACATAAATACAGATGGAGGGTCTGAAATGTCTATATGGGATTCCAACATGATCAACCTCATCATCTAGGGCTGCCTCCACAGATGGATACACCAATCACAACCATAGCAATCGAAGATCTTGATAAACAACTCGCTAATGAAAATGAGATAGATTACCAAAGGTGCCAATAAAGACTATTAATTATTACAGATTTTGAATGCAGTCTTACATCTGAACACACTTGATATCAGTGACAATTGCCATATATATAGGCTACATTCAATAGAATCATTCCCATGATGCATAGCTTGGTTTAACTCAGTCCTGCACCATTGTCATTACCATGTAAAGATGTACATGTGACCCACCTTTACACCTGATCTGATGTTTTTTTCAGCAGTTATCCTCGCACTCTACAAATTGTAAATTGTGTAATTCTCCACACTTTTAGTGTATCTTATCCACATATATTACTGACATGTATATGCTTCATACCATTGATGACAACTAATGACACATTGTTGTCCCCAAACCACTGTACACTGTAAACCCCAATTTCAGTCCAATAATTCTTCTATGCTTTTTATTTGTAACAGTTTCCGGTCTACACTAATTCACATCTATTTTGAATAGTTATAGTTTTTCTGTGTGAATAAACATAGGCTACTAAGACTGAGATCAGCATCAAGGTTGAACATAGAAAAAGCATTAACAATTGTAATTTTTGTATTAATGCCTACATAAGACAAAAACTGTCTCGCATAATTTGTGTTAACATTATAGTTGTATACCACTGCATCTGTATTCTACCTTGTACCTTAGTCATAAATAAAAACACTATTTGGGGTAACCCTACCTACTCTAATCTTCAGCCCCATTAAAATATTTTTCTTATTTGTATGCCCACTCTGCAAAGTTATCCTCACTTGTTTTATTGCCAGGAGAAAGTAGTCGAGGAGGAAATTCAGGGGGGTATATCACGATATACTCGTGTTATACCCCCCTGGTATAGTCATTTTACATGTTAAATAACCCAAAAGGGGGGTATAACACGAGTATATATACTCGTCTTATATCCCCCTGTTCGGAAATTTATACAGGCCCCATCAAAAAAATCCCTCTTTTCACAGAATGTTATTAAATTCGATAATTTTTAAACCATCCACGCTATATATATAGTCGTGTTATACCCCCCTTTGGGGTTATTTAACATGTAAATGGTCTATACCAGGGGGGTATAACACGAGTATATATAGAGCGATGATGGTTGAAAAACACGATGAAACACACCATATTTGTGAAATGACAAGGGGAGACTACTATTTCACGTGTGACGTCACTTGTTTTATTGCCAGGAGAAAGTAGTCGAAGAGGAAATTCAGGGGGGTATATCACGATATAGCCACAGAGTGGGGTTTTATTTGACGGTGAAGCAGCGATGTCGCCTTTTGGCGTCATTGGGGTTAGGGAGGCTCTAAGAAATTACGCCAAAAGTCGTCAACGGGGTTGAGACAGGGAATTATTTTGTCGCCTTTTGGCGTCATTGGTACCGAATGAGTTAAAAACAACCACAATCTTCTATGATGATGCCCAGGCCTCTACGGACGTCCACTTCCAGCGAATCATTTGTTTTCGGACAACAGCGACAATAGTTCAATCTTGAACGTCGCTCGACTGGGCTTACTCCCAGTCGAGCGACGTTCAAGGTTGAACTATACAGCGACAACAGCCTCGCAATATTGTTGTTGTTGTTACCGAAAACAACTGAAAACACGCTTTGCATTATGGGATAAGAAATACAAAACTGCGGCTTTCAAAAGGAAACCATATATTGGTCCAAATGTTTGCCGCGCCATGATGTACCATTTTATATCGGTACATCCTTGGCACCCATAGATCTATCTCGACATTGGCGATGAACAATATGTTTACCAATTTATACTGGACCATGTTGGTACCAATGTCGGACCATCATGGTTACAGCTTGGGGAAAACGCGTGAGTACTTACGCGTTTTCCCCACAATATGACACCGATATATAGTGGAACATTCGTGTACCAGTGAGTGTTACAGCAATGTAACAATTTACATTGGACCATCATGGTACCATTTGATGTTGCCGACAATGTAACATTATATATTGGTACACCATTGGCGACGGCTGTTGGTCCAAAATGTATACGGTTTGGATTGTTCCAAGGGTGCACTCCACACTAGGCCACGGTTTCGCACAAATGGCCCCTCCCAAATTTCATAATAAGGAAGGTCGCCTGTTTTTGACAGCATGGTAATTCTTCTTCCCTTTCTACTGGCTGATATCTGTAGTATCACCCTGCTGGACGTAATCATTTCTTCAAACGAGGATATAACAATTGCTTGCTTATCGCATCTACGCGCCACTACAGAGTTAATGGTTTCCGGAATTGAATATCAGGCAGGACAAAATCCTCACTTTTTCGGGGAACGAAAATGATGATTTGCCTATGGCGATAAAATTTTACAAAAAGCGAGTAGGTCGACCCTCTAATTTTTTTCGCTTTTTAAAATGCCCGTTGGACGGAGAAACTTTCACAAGTCTAACAAGAACATCATTTTGTTTGTTTTCTCTGGATGGTGGGTCGAATTTGGCACATTTTCGTACATTTTATGGAGTTTGTCAGAAAAGTTGAAGAAGGTTTAAGGAGGATTGCACGTCTTTCCTTTTCAATTTGAATAGCTCACTTGTCTCCTGGAATAATGGCATGGGTGTGCCCATTCAGAAAATATATACTTTCACAGGGGTTTTGTTAAAGATTTTACATATATTTGAAGCCGAAGACGCGAACCCATGTCTATTTTAACCGTACATGATTTAGGTGTGGAATGCACCCTTAATGTAGGCGCCACTGCACGGTTATAATACACGAGTAGGCCAAATATTGTATGTTCTCCTGCACTACACTCGTTAAAAGCGCTTATTCGGACCTTGTAATGACTTGATATGGAACGGGATCGTAAAGTTCATTTATCTTAGTCAGAAATGTTTCGATTTTATGTATACTACATGGTATGATAGCATTGGCCTTGCATGTATGCTATTTGGACCTATACAGAATTACCTCCTCTTGATTGGGCATATATGTTACAATTAGTGACCTGTATGTCTCATTATTGTTAATGTGAATGTCAAAGTGATTAATTTTCAATACGGATCACACACCAGTACCCTGATCTAAATTGAATGACATCGTATTATTCTGGTTTTGTCCCTTTTATCTCGAAGTTGATACTTCCACCCCCCAATCTTCTGGAAAAGTCGGAATGAAAAATTATTGACAATTTGGCTCGAATTTCAGCTATTTTTGCGTTTATTTTGCTTCTAATGCCTCAATCGAAAGCTGGTCAACGCTCCCGATCTTTGTACATGGGTTTCATTGTCAAGGTCAAAGCCTAATGCTATGATATTCTTATTGAGCTCGTAAACTCGTGATTTTTTAGCAAAAGTCGCAAAAACAAAGATGGGGTAGGGGGAAAGTGATTGACGGGATATCCGACAAAACCGCATACTACAAGCAAGTGTCGCATACCAAGAAACTCGCAAACACTTCCAGATTCGCATAGCCGTGAGAAAAGAAATTCTGAGAAAACACCCTAGCCTTAAGGGTGCACTCCACACTAGGCCACGGTTTCGCACAAATGGCCCGTCCCTAATTTCATAATAAGGAAGGTCGCCGGTTTTTGACAGCATGGTAATTCTTCTTCCCTTTCTACTGGCTGATATCTGTAGTATCACCCTGCTGGACGTAACCATTTCTTCAAACGAGGATATAACAATTGCTTGCTTATCGCATCTACGCGCCACTACAGAGTTAATGGTTTCCGGAATTGAATATCAGGCAGGACAAAATCCTCACTTTTTCGGGGAACGAAAATGATGATTCCCTTATGGCGATAAAATTTTACAAAAAACGAGTAGGTCGACCACCTGATTTTTTTCGCTTTTTAAAATGCCCGTTGGACGGAGAAACTTTCACAAGTCTAACAAGAAAATCATTTCGTTTGTTTTCTCTGGATGGTGGGTCGAATTTGACACATTTTCGTACATTTTATGGAGTTTTTCAGAAAAGTTGAAGAAGGTTTAAGGAGGATTGCACGTCTTTCCTTTTCAATTTGAATAGCTCACTTGTCTCTTGGAATAATGGCATGGGTGTGTCCATTCAGAAAATATATACTTTCACAGGGGTTTTGTTAAAGATTTTACATATATTTGAGGCCGAAGACCCGAACCCATGTCTATTTTAACCGCACATCATTTAGGTGTGGAATGCACGGTCCTACATTGGCTCTCGTTTGTTTGAGGGTAAGAATAGTCATCCCTCGATATCATTTGCGTACACTTCGCCATCCATAAGATGGCTTGCGACCTCCATTATCGCGGAGCGATATCCGGTATATTACCGGATTCTGTTCGGCCTTCATCCGGCAGAGAACAGACTCGTTAAATCTGATAAATTACAGGCTTTCATACCACTTCTGAAACAGATATTGCCTGGGCTTACAAAATATATAGGTATGAATAACTTTCGTATCATACAAGAGGTGTGGTGGATCTGAAATTTTGAAGAAGTAGAACATCACATGACTCGAAAATGGCGAGTTACGTTGGGGTTACGTCGGTAGACTTTTGCTGATTGGCTGAGGAAGTCACGTGGTATTGATTCCCTCTTGCACTTGCCGAAAGTAGGCTGAAAATGGGTACACACGATCCCAGGGTCAGTCTTACCGCGTATAGATGACCGAGATGGTTACAGGTTGCCCTCGATATATTGTACCATCATTGTACCATTTTAAAATGGACAAATATTGTAACATTAAAAATTTAGGAAAATAAAAAGAACTCTTTGTTAATCGGAGGTAAAGAAGGTCGTCAGTTTAGAGTTACGTGCGCGTCCGCTTTCAAATTGGGATTTGTTTTTTGGGATGGAGTGAATTACGAGTTACGGCCCTTGAACCACGCTGTCTGGCTGACAGAAAAAACACTCACCACATCTTCAGCTCAGTCAAACCGATTTATGTCATATTTTGGAAGTCCGATGTCGGTTCTGGGTATGCTGATTCAAAGACTTGAGCCATGCTCTCGAGATATCAAGCTCAACAATCCAAAAGAGAGAACATCCCGATCTACAAAGGCATTGAAACTCAGGAACAGAAAACGAACGCAATCGGCACAACAACAACATCAAGATGCACCTGCCTGTGCCGATTTTCCGTATACGGCGAATATTCCACTATAATTTGTACCCTCTCCCCTCCCCCGCCCATGCACACACAACTCTTCCTAACGTCGAGCTTAGCAGCTTACCTGGGGATTCACACGTTTACAGGGCAAGTCTGATGCTTGTAGGACATCACCCCCCCCCCCCCTATTATTCCCTCCCTCTCCATATTCCTTCCCGGACATATTCCTCTGGACATATCCCCCCCCCCATCCAGTCCACCCCTTGCCATTTTCAGATATTAAAAAGATATACTTGATGTAATTTTGTTTCCTGAAAAAGATCCCCAAAAATGACCAAAGTCGATTGGTCAAAAGCCCCGGCGGCCGTCAAGATTGATATGAAAACCTTATGAGGTCTGGACCCACTGAACCAATCGATGCGAGACTTGGTATACATGTTCAATGACCAATGCGAAGGCACAAAGCTTTTTATCAACTGTTTATCAGGGTGAGAGATTTGTAGTTTGATAACAAGGATAATTATCAGTAATCAGTATACCGGTAACCCAGCTGACAAATCACAATAATAAATGTCAGTAAGTTTTTGCTTCTAGAATTATCTGAGAATGAAACTGGAAAACATCATGAGAAATAGAAAATTGCCCAAGAACAAGAAAATATCCCTTGCCCCTCAATGTAGGTCCATCTATAGTCCAATCTTGAACGTAGATCGACTGGGACTACATATGGGCCCGTCTAATGGCGAAGGGGGGGGGGGGATTTACAATATCTGACCACCCACCTGACACCCGAAAGAACCTACAGTTGGCATGAATAATTCCCCTTTGAATCCTATAACTAGATTTAGATTTTTTTTGGCAGGGGGCACCTGGCTCAGACCTGATCAGACCCCCTTCCTAAAAGAAGTTAGCTGAACCATGCCTATAGTAGTGACATGGATGTAGGGAGATCTTCTTGGTTGGTGAATTCACTGCAGGACAAAACTTCGTCCACCATGCTGATGATGCTGTTTTACTAATCATATAACAAGTTTACACTTTGATACATATAGGTAGGATAGATTCGCACCAGCGTCACTTCCGGTGCATCGATGCACGACTCCCGGCGTACATTTGTGATTCGTTATCTTCCGCTCCAGCCTATATCTACAGCATAGGGCAGATTTTTAACTATTGATGATGTAAATATTGTAAATATGCATCAAATATCTATTCCAAGAAATGTATTATGACCATTATGATTTAATACATTGATAATACCTTTTGCAACTGCAAGTCAAAAATAGTCCATCCATATACCACTGATTAAAAGTGAAGCCATAAGAATAGAGGACTAATGTGAACCACAAATTTATGCGGGAGTCACGCATCTGTGTACCTGTCGCCGTGAATCCTTTGTCCAAGAATTTGAAGTGCAAAAGGCGGATTTTATGCAGGCCTACAGAGACTAATAATTATAGGTTTCAGTACCGGTATATGTATTAAGTTCATGAAAGGGGAGCAGGGACTTTTATATCTTTAGCCAAATGTAGAATGTGGATTTATGTTCCTAGATTGCCATATATTTCCTGTATTCAAATTTTATGGAATTTAGTTACATATCAATTCAGTTATATCATACCATTTCACGCCTCAATTTAAGGAGTGCTGATGGTAACCTCTCAACAGGTTACCATGAATTCTACACTGGTAACCTGTGGGAACCTATTGCATAATTATTAACCTAATCTGAAAATAGGTTACCACTATTTTTCATATGGCAACCTCCAGGCAAACTGAAAACAGGTTACCACCTTAGTTAAAGGTTATACAAAATGGTCTCAAAATCTGCTGCTTTTTTGTGCTAAATTGTTGTAGAGATGATTATATGGACTTGTTTTACATTTTTGTATGTTTTCAAACTGCTCAAGGTTGGAAATAGCAGCAGTAAAGTGCGACAATTTCACGCCCCTTTCAAAACGGCGAAAGCTGTGACCGCTTGACCTGTGATGTCACAACCTGATTACGATCTCGCTCAAATGCCTGTTGTGACGTCAAAATGTCAGCGACATCAGGCTAGAACTCTCACAGTTGGGTGAATCTTTCGTAACAACGCCCGACGTCATAGACGTTTACGGCGCAATCGTAATCAGGTTGTGACGTCATGCACCAGAGGTCATGACTCCAATACGTTTTCTCCCACATGTGTGCTATTCGTGTCCTAAAACCCACTTCGACGACATTATTCAAGAAAAAAATACTAATTTGTTGTTTGGAACACTACTGGGTATGTTTTAATGCAAAGTAGTATAGAGTCATTTGGTATAACCTTTAAATTGAGGCCTGCCATATATTTCCTGTATTCAAATTTTATGGAATTTAGTTACATATCAGTTCAGTTATATCATACCATTTATATCTGAAATTTAGTGCTTGAACATTGTTGATCAGCAATAGTCATGATAGTATGAAATGATTGCTATTTTGATTGAAAAGGCATTTAATTCAATCATTCTATTACTGGAAATTTCTTGCTTGAACATTGTTGAGCAATATTGTGAGATGATTGCTATTCTGACTGAAAAAGAGAGATTTGTCTTTATTTTAAAATCTGGTACTATTTCAAAGGAAAGGAATACATGTACTTATTACGGCCTTATTACCAGTTTCCCAATTTATCTAAAATATTTCTGTTTACTTTCAGAATTGAATTGTACTTGTATGCTGACCAAATGGAGAATATGCATGGGCACTGCACTACTGAGATGTGTGATACATGTAAAGAGAAGTTAACAAATATGTTAACATGGTATAAGGCATGATAAATAATATTCCCATATAATACAGTGTAAAACTCATATGGTAACATCGTCTGCATTCTCGCTCTACCAGAGACATGCTACCACTACATTGTATGCCTCTGGCGGATAATGAAAGCCAGTGTAATATGTGTTGGTCGTCAGAGTTGGTTGTGTATTATAAACAGCCACCTATGCTTGTCAGCAAGAGGCGCTAAAATTGAGACTAATGTCGAGTGTGTCAGAACATTACTTTGAATTCGATCTATTTCAAATTTGTTGTTTATATATTGTGTAAACATAACCCATTTCAATCAGCAAATGTCTACATGTACATTTTGAAGAGACCTGATACTGATAGATTATGGATTTGGAGATTTTTATGTGTGCAACAGAAGAAAATAGCAATCAATATATATAGTGATATCATGCCCTTCTGGTATGAGCCATCAAATTAGAAGAAAAGCAAACAACTGAACTTCTCGTATAATCTCCTAGCGTATATTAGGCAAGATAGACATCTGTCCCGAGAATGGAGAATCCAAATCAGGGGTTGCCTCCCCTGTATGCCCATACCGTAGACCGGTTATGCCAGCATTCGTTTCGCTGCCTGTTCATTCTCCAGGTCAGGAGTGTTTATTGGGACACAATACATTCTGAAATGTGTAGAATGAGTCTATATCCAGACAGAATTTTGAATCAACCATGCTGGTCATGACCTGTCTTCTGTGTGGATATACAGGGGAGGCAACCAGTCTATATCCAAATACATAAGCATAATGTCACAAATATCACGAATGAGTTCCTGTAATGACTGTCATGACCTGTCACCCAGGATAATGCAATCTGGTCAGAAGCATAATGTTGGAAATATTCTGATCCACAGTCACTGAGAACAAGAAATAAAATAAGGCATGTCTGGACAATGTCACAAGCAAATTTGTAGTTATGCCATGAACTGGCAATATATAGATCTGATTACATCTTCACCAGAGTAGGGCCATTGTTATATAAGATCTGTGTTTGATGTAACCATCCTACCAAAAATATTTAGCAATTTTTGGGTAGCCTCATTTGTTTTATTATTTGAAATATAAAGGATTCCAGGATTCTGTTCAAAATTTTCAAAAATTAATGTTATGATGACTTTTTGAGTTATAAATAAGTAGATACCAATAAATCTACATATGCATAACCTATAACCAATTTCAAATCTTGTTTTATAAATGTTTTGTCAAAATCACATTTGATAATGATAAATTATGAAATAAAATAAAAATGTCTTCCAACCTGCATGTACCTACTCACCAATATCCATGAAACCTGATGACATTTTATCCTTCTTTCTATCCCATGATGCATTGTGTATCCATGCCAACTGAATTACAGTTTCCACCTGTGTAGTCCAAAGATGGTGGATTCATACTTCTGATTCCCACAATGCAGTGCAGTGATGACATCAGATTCAATGTCTATTATTGAACCTTAGTTACAACTATTATTATGGATGGCCTAAAGTTAATCTGCCATGGAAATTGTCCAGTAGGCCTACTTACTACATGTTTATATTTGCAGGAAAGTAATAATTTGTGAATATATTATTTGGATCTCACATAAAATTGAGTAGTAAACAGTCTCGACCAGGACTGAAATTCTGAACATTTCATGCCTTGAATCTAGAAAGAGATACTGTTGCCTTACACATGATAAAATAAATATCATTTTCTTGCAGGTTCAGTGCATTCTCAGGTTGAAGACACTTGTGAGCTTCATGGTGGGTATTCTGATAGTGTTAACCATTATGCCTGTGATTAGAACTTGTACATGGACTGCAAAAATAAATGAAATTTAAATTTATCGTTCTCAAAACTGCTGAACTGAGAAGATTTATCTTGCTGTTCCCTCAAAATCTATATTAGACCATCAGTTTGTCAAAAAAGTTATTCTTTAGGACTGATGAGATCTTTAACTCTACCAGTCTATGATCATTTAATCTTTCAGAATATATGAGGTTGATGACCAGGAGATGAAAGCGTGACCATGCAGGCTGTATGGTGCTTGAGTAACACTAAAATAATCTTCTCACTCGTGATTCTATGTAATAAAAAAAGGGAAATAAATCTGAATGCTAAATGTTACTTTTCTCTGTACATGTTTTGCAGCCATTGTAAGTCGACCTGACAGTGAGTTCTCTTCATATTTGAGTCTGTACCGCCTACAATGCCCATGTAAGTAACAACCTCTTCATTTCACTGCACTGCAATGGTCTAGTGGTTAGAGCATCCTCCTCACAAGTGGGAGGTCCTATGATCAATCTCTGGTCGAGTTATATCTAACACTTAAAAATTGGAACTTGTTGCTTCCTTCATTGATGCTCAGCATTAGGAGGATAGATCAATGTGACTGGGTGAAGTATCATCAGTAAAGACAGCACTATAACAAGAGACAAAATTGGCTTCAATATGCGCCAGCAAAACAAACACATTAATTTTGTAATGAAACAATTAGCTTTCCCAAAATAGAACACTGGCTTGTTTAGGAATACAGCAACTGTTGAACTTTTGACCTCAGAATCAACAGGAGCTCGGAATATCCGAAAGACAGAATGCATATTCTAGAACTGGAGAGATGACATCTCAAAATGAATATGTTTGCTATGACGGTATACATGGAGTTTGGTCACATTCCGCAGCCCTGAATTGAAATATACTGCTGATAAATATTCTCATTTTCCTGATCTTCAAGCAGAGTGATTACTTGACTGTTGACCTTTTGACCTGTCACAGTGCCCAGACAATGCAGATCATATCTATTGCTTCATCTGTTTGTTTCAGATTTGCCTATGACCTGTCACAGTACTCAGCCAATGCAGATCATATCTACTGTTTCATCTTTTTGGAGAATGTTTCATCTGTTAGTTTCAAATTTCTTTTTGACCTGTCACAGATCCAAGGTTTCAGATTTCTCTGTGACTGGTTATAGTACCCAGACATTGCAGACCGTATGTATTGTTTCTTCTGTTGTTTTCAGATTTCTTTTTGACCTGTCACAGATCCAAGATATTGCAGATCATATCTAATGTTACATCTCTTTGATTTCAGATTTCTCTATGGACTGTCACAGAACCCAGACAAAGCAGATCATATCTACTGTTTCGTCTCTCTGGTTTCAGATTTCTCTTTGACCTGTCACATATCCCAAACAGTCACAGATCCCATTGTATCTACTTTTTCATCTGTTTGGTTTCAGATTTCTGTATGTCCTGTCACACATCACAGACTATGCAGATCGTTTATCTACTGTTTCATCTGTTTGGCTTCAGATTTCTCCATGGTCAGTCACAGATCCCAGACTATGCAGATCATATCTACTGTTTGGTTTCAGATTTCTCTTTGACCTGTCACAGACCCCAGAATATGCAGATCGTATATCTGCTGTTCATCTGTTTTGTTGCAGATTTCTCTATGATGTGTCATAGATTCTATCTAGACTATGCCGATCGAATCTAATTTTTAATCGTTTGTTTTCAGATTTCTCTACGACCTGTCACAGATCTCAAACAGTCACAGATCCCATTGTATCTACTTTTTCATCTGTTTGGTTTCAGATTTCTGTATGTCCTGTCACACATCACAGACTATGCAGATCGTTTATCTACTGTTTCATCTGTTTGGCTTCAGATTTCTCCATGGTCAATCACAGATCCCAGACTATGCAGATCATATCTACTGTTTGGTTTCAGATTTCTCTTTGACCTGTCACAGACCCCAGAATATGCAGATCGTATATCTGCTGTTCATCTGTTGTTTTGCAGATTTCTCTATGATGTGTCATAGATTCTATCTAGACTATGCCGATCGAATCTAATTTTTCATCGTTTGTTTTCAGATTTCTCTACGACCTGTCACAGATCTCAGACAATACAGATCATGTTTTATCAAGCAGTCTTGTCTGCTCTTGCCTTCTTCAAGACAACCTGTGCTACTTTTGCATTTCTGACACTTTCTTCACTCAGGTAATGATCACAGAGGCCAGGCTAGGGGGTTTGGATTAGAAATGCTTGCTAAAGTATGAGATGTGAAAAGCAAGTTAAGCTATTTGTCCTTGACATTCCTGTCGGTCATTTTTGAAGTGCTGAAATACTGTGCACATTATCATTGTGTTTAAAATTAATGTACCTACCTCTTAAACATACTAATCACTGAAGCACAGAATTGTCCAGTTGCTCTCTTTATACACCTATCCTTAGACATGGGGCAAATAGGAACCCTTTTCATTTTGAGGTCAAGAATGTCCAAGGAGATCACTGTGATAAAAATAATCTGGATCATGACAAACCTCAGGTATATCACTACCGGTACCTTGATCTTGTAGGCATAAATCTGTGAGTCTACAATTTACTTTATGCCTTTCTCATTTGAGATTGCAAATATTAATTCTGGTCAAATGTGTGGGCATGTTTTGAAGCCCTACAGGCTCTTGTTAAATTTGATTTGGAATGTGAATTTTTAGGGAACTCCTGCCTTTGTCATGGGGAATAACTTTGCTGAAAGTGTTGATCAATACTCATGGTTCAGTACAATATGCAGCTGACCAGAAGCAGAAGACTGATCGCAGTTTCTCCTCCATTAAATTGTAACTGTGGTACTTGTGTAAGTTAACGATGTGAATAATAAAACGTCTTTCCCAACATTCTGTCATTTTATGGCTCAGAGGGTTCAAAGGCAACTTTCTACAGTGGGAGAAATCTTCACTTCCCCTTTTTGACGTCATAAATTGAGCGTCCTCATGCACAGTCTGCTTGATGTCGAGGCAGCGCAGAGAATGGAACAGATTAACAATATTGCGTTGTGAGATGGATAATCGTTCCATAATAACGTCGCAAGTTCCGATATGCTTGTGGCGCTGTGCACTACAATAACATTAATAACTTTGAAATTGTCAAATTTAAAGCCGTAAAACAAGAAACAGGGTATAAATTCAATAATTTGGAAGATTATCTTGAATATGATGTAAACTTACAGAAGTACCACAGTTACACTTTAAGAGGTGATACAATTTATTAGAGTGACTGATCAGAATTCGTAGCAAACTTTGGTGGTGATTGAAACTTAGTAGATTGATTCAATTAATGGGTGCTCATCATAAGGACAAATGAGGACATACAACTGAAATTACTTTCAAGCAGTTTCAAAGTTTTATTCCATTTGCAGGTAGGAGTAAATATTGCATCACTTGATCTGTCAGTCCACGATGCCTTGTAGTATGGAGATCTTGGTGCTGGTAGCTGAAAATCGGTGACTCCAAAATTTTATTTGGAAATTTACAGGTAAATAGTCTGCACTTTCATAAAGTCTAAGTAATCTCAAGACATGCTGAAATAAAACATGTTATCTTGTAATTATTATTAGGTTTTATTATGTAAACTAGATTCCACCTAACGAATTTCTCTCTCTCTCTCCAATGTAGGTCGCAGTGTTAATTAGTTCGTCCTAACTGCTAAGAATGAAGGATCTAAATTGGTGATGTTGCAGTGAATTCCTTCTCTAAATGCATACGAGATATGTGAGAAATTGTATTAATTGCATGTTGATATGATATATATGTTTCTTCACAGAATAACCCATGCTACAGTACAGTTGTCCTCATAGTGGTGAATAATCCAAGCACAAAACCAATGCCATCGCAGTGTGGATGATCTGCTATTTGAGAGTTGAGATTCTCAGCCGGAGACTGTCACAGTGTGGATAATCTGCTATTTGAGAGTTGAGATTCTCAGCCGGAGACTGGCCCAAGAATTTTGAAACATTATGTCAAATTGACAGAACTTGAGAACTGTACTCTTCCAGACTCATTTCTTTATAGTGTAAATTTCAAAATAAGCGACTCCTAGACTGCATTGCAACGCCACAGAGGAGCAACCTGTCAAATAAAAGGATGATGAAATCAGATCTTAATATATGCTTTTGATATGGTGTCTGCGAGCCACATGTATCATTGACATACTTTAGTTTAACTGATCTCAACATGTTCAAAGAAGACCAAATTGCAATGATGTTCTGACAATGTGTAATGAATTTCATTATAATGAGGGTTCACTGTATATTCATACGATTGCACATTATGTCTGTCAAATCTGTGATTCACTGCTTAAAGGTGAAATGCAAAGGTCATATTTTGTGTTTTATGTTCTTCATGGGTTATTGTTGGAACTATCAGCTTATTTACTTCTTTTGGTTTTATTAGAAGTATTTTGTCTACTAGCTAGTAGCTTTAGAAAAGTTGGTATCTCAAGCCTGGTCGATTTCACAAATGAAATCTGCATCACTTATCTGGCCTTGTTACCCCTCGGGCAAATGTGCCTGAATGGTATTGTTATCGTTGCTTCTTCTGTCTGTCTGTCTGTGGACACGGTTTCTCAAGAACGATTATAGCCAGCATCTCTCACAATTCGGAAAACATCACATGGCATCAAAATAACTCCCATTTAGCACCATGTTAAAAATTGCTGAAGTGAATGGATTACCTCGGCAATTGCTGAATGCTGTGGCCAATTGTGAGGGTTGGGCCAAGCATTGAAATTCATACCACTTATGCATCTGGTGAAAGGTCAGAAGCTTATTGAAAATGACTGACCTTGGCCTATTTTATCAAGGTCAAATTCTATTATTTGCTATACATTATTTAAAGATTACAGCTAAGGTCTCCAAAGTCATATTAAATATGCAATTGGTGATTGCCTAGAAGCCTATTCCAGTTGACTGACCTTGACCTAATTTTTTTTCAAGGTCATATACTGTTATGAAATGTTTTGAATTATGATATAGCATGAAGAAATGTAGCTACTAGGCTTTCCAATTTAATACTATGTATACTTCTGGCGATGGCCCAGAGGTGTGCTGAAGATGACTGACCTTGACCTATTTTCTACAGATCAGATTCTATATAGTACAATATTTCATGAAGGAGTATATCTACCTTGTCCAAATTTATACCATGTATGCCTGAACCTGAAGTCTATTGAATATCACTGACCTTGACCTATTCTCTAAGTTAAAAGGTCAAATTCTATATGTTTAAGTGTATAAGATCTTGTTCCATATGCAATTAAGTTAGAACAGACCAGATAATTGTTGAAGATGATTGACTTTGATCAGTATTTCCAAGATCAAACTACTTGATTTGATTATGCTCTACCAGAACCTCACCGCAAAATTTTCCCATCAATTAAGGCCTTGGCAAAAGCCGACCTGGCTCAACTTCTATGTATTTCTGATATGATAGAACTACAGTCAACACTACTAGATCACCTTTTTGTCAACCTACAATACATGGTGTTGTCAAAGTTCTAAAAGTACATCGTATTCAATGCATGACTGTAGACAATAACTGAGCGCCGACATGGCCGAGGGGTATTGGAGCCCATTGGGCCATTTTATTTCACAGCTCGGTCAATACTTGGATGGGTGACCGGGTGCTGTACTGGCTGGGCCGATCAGTGTCCAGGGTAATAGGAACTGTGAGCACTCATGTTCTGGCACATGTAGGCACCGTCGTGATAATATGACTGAAACAAGGTTGAAAACGACGTTAAACCCTACTACTCACTCACCCTTTTATGTCACAGGTCGGATGTCCATGCTTGTAATGTTCCGTCTTCAGGTGGCTGGAAGTAAGGAAAGGAAAGATTACGTAGTGATGATTGTGTGCAAATTGGAAGTCAGCTGGGCTTGGGGAACCAACATTTCAAAAGATTCTAGCAGACAACTGCTTCAAATTAAATCAAGTACCGGTAGCAGATATACCGATATTTTTTATCATTATTCAACTTATACATGTTATATAAAATACTAAAAGAAGAATCTAAAAACCTTTGCATTTCAACTTTAAAAGATGCAGCAATAATTGAGATTGGCTTTGTTTAATTTAACAAATACTAAATATAGAGTATTCACTTTGAAAGACCCAATACTTGATATCTGGTCCTACAACAATGGTAATGTGAGTGGAACTGCTGATCTAATTGGCCATGATATAAAGTTATGTACCGTGGATTCGCGAGTTCAGTGTTTAAATTCACACACCCTGCATCTGACCGTAGTTCAGCCGATGTGCACATTGTCTTGAGATGGGTAAGCCAATGTTGAAAACTCTGATTTATTTCAAATTTATCCTAAGGCATCACCTTCGCTATCGCTATGGTTATGATTGACAGGTGTGCCTGAAAATTACATGCGCCTGCTCCATCGATAGACAGTATATTTCACATTTGAAACTTAAAGCAGCTATTTATTGCCCAAACCTACACCTGCTTTGCTATATGCCTTAATTCCGCCAGGAATATACCATACACACGTTAAACGGAAGTTTAAAACAAAAGTAATCTCCCACTGGGGAGTTACCTCCCCTGGGAGTTATCTCCCTTTGGGGAGCTCTCTCAGCTCAGCCAGGATATATAAGGCCAGCTCCCAGTATACACTTCCTCTTTTCTCGTTTGTAACCTCCAGTGGTTACATCAGGGAGTTCCATACAGCTAGTTGTTGTTGTTAAATTTGTACCCTATTTACGGAAAGGTTTTTCTTGAATTATGTCTGAGTATTCTATCCCAATTGTCTTGCCGTTCGTGTGGGCGAGTTTCGCACTTGGACGCCCACACACGTTGTTTCGCGTGTAAAGATAAATTATGCTATCGAAATAACACATGTGTGAATTTTTGGGATTCATGTACTTGGAAAAATTATGCTTAAGCATGTAAGTCTTACCTACTGCAGGCTACTGAAAACCTCGATCTATCGGAGGTCGATAGACGCGTTTTTGAAATTGCCTTAGTGAAAGACATCAATATTATAGAGGTCCCGTTTTGGATTTGTCTCCTAAATTGAAAAGTCCGGCACCTTCTTCTGTGTCTGGTAATATTCCCCCTAGTGGTACCGTCCTACAGGTAGATAACCAGAGTGTGCTTGAAAGTCTAGCCTTCTCTGGTATAGCATTGTCTGGGAAACCGGTTTCTTTGTTCAGACAGACAAAGGCCAGGTCGCGGCGGTCGGAACACTCCATTGTCTCCGACGGACAAAAGAATTTGATCTCACCGCGTGTAGTTCACCGACTCATTTGTCATTTGGTCTTTCTCCGGCTGATTCTTACAATAGGAATAAAAATCGTTCTGTATCTCCTTTACGATTTAAATCTTCCTCTGCTATTTTGTCTAAAAAGAAAACAGCCTCTCATTCTATGGAAGGGCGTGCGAACTCGACTGTAATTGTTCGGTTTACGGATTTACCACCTCCACTTTCGGCGTATGTTGACACGTCACGTCGTCGTTCCCGTGTTTCTGATCGTCACTCTTGTTTCATCGCAACGCCGTTCTCGTTCTCGTTCCAGACAGTTCATTCAGGAGGTTATTTTTATTACGTTTGAACTGTACCAAATTGAACAAAATTTTTTCTTCACGGAATAAAAATGCTTCAACGTATTATAACTTCGGAGAATTACAAGTTCTGCAGGGAATTTGCAGACCGTAATTTTTCGTTGTTTCGGATTTCCCCCAGTTTTTGGTAGTTTTTCTTCTATGCATTCAGTTCATTGCTCCTACCAAAATTTAGTCTCTTGTTATATCAAATGTTACTCTGTTTATTTGATATCATGTGATCAAGAGAGAACTTGCAGAGTTTTTTCTCTGTCTTTGATTTTACGTGTGTTGTTGTTGTTGCGTTTGTCTTCGTCATCATAAGTCAAAGCTATACACTACGGCTCTTTGTTACATTTTAATGAGCTACATTATTACTCTCTTTGTGTAATCAAGGGTGTGTTGAACAACAAAAGAGATCACGAGTTCTTTATTAAGAAAAATGTGCTATTCTTTGGAATACATTTTTCTGCTAGTAAATATTGCATTGTGATATTTTTATTTTTTCACAACCAAATTTTCCCATCGGTATATTCAATTAGACGTACAATTCAAATTGGGTTGAGCTTTAATTTTATTTTCTTCTTTCTGAGAAATTATTATTATTAGCTTGAGTGAGTTTATTTTCCGAGAAATCTTTAGGATTGATCTTTACCCTGTCTGTGTCGGGATCAGCCTGAAGTTTCTCAATCATCTGCTTGGGACAGTATAAGTTGGTTCCATCGGGCGGGCTTCTTGTTCTTCGTATGTTACTTGCGTCCGAGTATGTTTACCGGTTACAACCTTGTAAGAAGAACCACAGACTGCTCTTTAGCAATGTTTTTCTCCTCGATAGCCTCGTCCAAACATCTTTTGGTCTACAGCATTTGTATAAAAATTGATCTTAATTTTTATTCCGGATGATAATTTCATCTATTCCATTTGAGGACTTATATGCAGTTTGGTCCTCTAATTAGGGGGCGGTTCTAGATTGAACATTGTTTTGGTTTGGTCAATTCAATTTTATGAAGTTTATGACCTTATAGTTCATCTACCGGCGAGAGACATCTAAATGTATTTCCTTTCTTCGGGAATTTTTAAAATTTTTATTGAAGATCTTCCTAGTTTACGTTGGAAGTTTCTTTGTGTTGATTGTCGGGGATGTTACTACCAGGCTGAGTAACGCTCTCGATTAACGCTGGGGACAATGAATGTGTTCATTCTCCTAGATGCGTTTCAAATCTCATTACAAGTCTCGCATACTACGGCTGTTTTTTGTTTCGGACTCCACTGTGATTTTTCCAGTTTCGGCTTTACAGTCTTTCAGATTCATCTTCAGTTGTTTTTCCATAACGTCGTTCTTGTTCTCTTCAACGTCGTTCTCGTACATTTTTTAAGGTTTTACCCTGCTCCTTTGTGAGAGTATATGTACAATAAATTGAACTGATTTGTTACAATTTGGGAAAATCACTTCGCCGAAGCAACGCCTTTCGCGTTTCGCATTACGTCGCGACGTTCCATTACGCCGCCACGTGGTCCTCTGACTCCTGTACGTCTTTCTCATACATCTGTTAGACGTTCCCGTACGCCATAACGTAGTTCACCACGTCGTTCTTTTATGCCCCCTTATCAGGGTCGTCAAGTTCGACAGTTCTGGTCTCCATTTCTAGATCTTTTTCTTGCTTGTCATAGAGACTTCGACGTTTGTTCGCCTGCACGTCTCTCGATTTCGGTGTTTTTCTAATAAGACGTTTCGGTTGATGCGTTTTTCTTTATCGCTGGGCTGACCCCCGTCGCTTTAAAGGCGAGATGCATATCTTCTTTTACCCATTCAAACCTCGTTTTTCGGCGTTTTTCCTACGATTCACCATCGTCGGTCGTCGGTTTGTGTGGCAAGTCCTTCCGTTCGGAGTCAGCATCGCCCTTGTATCACTTTTATAGTCTGGGCGTTTTTCTCCATCTTGGGGCTTTCACATCGAGGTTTACTTGCGGTGGTGCCCCTAGTGGTTCGATCACAGGGAGTTCACTTTTCAACTCTGTTATTCAGACGCGAGAAAAAGTAACAGTCCCATTCTTCATTCTAATTGAAGTAAGCCATATGGTGACGGAGTGTGACACCTTGTAGCTGGTGCCGTCAAGATTTTTGGTCACATATAGACCAATTTTTGTTGCACTTCCGGTGGTCGTATTATGGGGGGGATTACCGTGGGTTCGTCGTTACTTTGGGAACAGTTTTTCGACTCTCTCCATCAAGTGCTTCGTCCCGTATAGACCGTTGGACCAGTTTTAGACGTGGGCATTATAGTTGTTTTGTCGTCAACTGGTAGCTCTTGTCATTTCTACGCAGGACCTTAATCATTACGGTCGTATCCTGGTTCGGTCACTGCAGTTCCTTCTGTCTTATTACAGACGTCATCCCTCAGTCCATTAGTGCTGGTATTGACGTCTCTATTTCCACCTCTGTTTTTGATGGCAGTCCCGCCACATCGTCATGTGGGGTGTTCATTTCCGGCTATAGTCTAGGTTGGTTGCCAGACTTCACATCAATTTTGAAAAAAAAAGACAAAAAAAAAGACGATGTTTTCTACCAATCGGTCTTCCACATCGCAGCTCTATCAAGTGAAATGCACCTATTGATGCCGATCCCGACTCTGCCTCTATTTCCTTAGTAGCTGACTTCCTCCTTCACATTCATCGTGATAAGAAGTTTCAAACAGCACCATTGATCTACTTTGGCTAGGGTTTTACGTCTTTCTGCCGGCATCGACATTAGTCTAAATAACAATATCGCTGCGCTCATTCGGGCCTTCGCGTTACGGTCTCGCCGTACTCGCCAGCTGTTACCGAAATGGGATATTGGTGTGGTTCTGTGTGCTCTGCTTCGTCCGCCCTTTGAACCCTTGCAGTCCGCTTCTCTAAAAGCTGTTGCCTACAAGACTGTTTTTCTAGCGGTTTTTGCTTTGGCGTCTAGAGTGTCTCAGCTTCATGCTCTTGAAAGATCATCTATTACCTGGACGGCGGATTGGTCTCGCACCCCCTTTCGACCCATTCCTGTGTTCATCGCCAAAAATTGAGTCTGTTCGCCTAGGTCCGTGTGCTCTACGTTTGTACTCCATTCCTGCGTTATCAGACTTCGTGCATGACTTTGAAGACGACCTTTCTGTTATACCCTGTTCGAGCCATACGCCAGTATGGGTAGATGGGTAGAGTTGCGAGAAGAGTTATCGTTTCTATCTCACTCGTACCGATCCCGGTCGGGGCTCTCGTCGTCTATTATTATTGTCCCTTCGGCCGTATGCAGTGCGTGACATTACTAAGAATACCATTGCTTCGTGGTTGAAGAAGACCATAAAGTGGTCATATCTTTTGGCCATTTACGCTCCCCCACTACTATCTACTGCTTCTTCTCAGAAATTCGTGCCGTCGCTACGTCATGGCCTTTATGGAAGAACTTGTCCCTCCGTGACATTGTCTAGTCCCGTGCTTGGACGACAAACTCCACGTTCACCAATTTCTATCTGAGAGATATGTCAGTGCAATCAGATAGAGTGACCACGCTTGGACCGCTGGTGGCTGCCCAGCACGTGGTCAAGTAGCTTTTCAAAAAAGAGGGGGGGGGGCGTTTTTCATCATCGCAGCAAGTCAGCCAGCTTGCTGTATCATCTCATCTCATCTCTCAGTCATATTATATGTCCACATATTACATGATCGCCTAAGAAAGGTGTAATAGGTCAGCTTGCCAGCCATCGACTCTCAAGTCATCAATCAAGGCCTGACACAATGGAGAGTTTAATCTTTGCCTTTACTGCAGATTTGCTTGTGTCATTTCAGGTTGAAGCTATGACCTTATTCTATATCATCTCAGCTGAGTCACCTGCGGTCAACTCACAAGTTCAACGTACAAAGAACTGACACTGTTGTGAGTAATATGTTTTGTTTTAGGTTTCCAGTGTCAGCAACTGCTAAAGTACAGAGGGTTGACGAAGACGTAGAGTAGACTCAGTACAACCGCTGTCAACTCACAACAGCCCAGTGTCAGCGACAGGGACTAAAGTACAGAGAGTTGACTTCAGTCGGTTTGTGGACTGAGAGTGGTTATAAGTTGGTCACCATGTATGCTACGAAGGCGCTCTAATGCCCTCCCGATTCGTACAATCGTTTACTTTAGCATACCTTATAGTTGCCTCAGTGCCTGGGTCCCTGCGGGTTGGTAAAATTTGTGCACCACATCCACGATCACAGAGTTGAAGACATTCAAAAGATAAGTAACTTCTATTACTACTCCATAATTACCCACTGCATCCCGAGCAGGGTTCTTTTTGTTGAGATTTATTGTCATATCTGTGATCATTTAAGGTCACATAAGACAAGTAATAGGTTAGTTGGCCAACCACCATCTCTCAAGTTATCGATTATGGCCTGACACAATTGTGACTTTTAATCTTTGCCTTTACTGCAGATTTGCTTGTGTCTTTTCAGGTTAAAGCTATGACGTCTTCTTCTAGATCATCTCAGCTGAGTCATCTGCGTCCATCCTAGGGTGTCTAGTGTCAGCGACATGCACTTAAGTACAGAGGATTAATGAAGACGTAGAGTAGACTCAGGACAAACGCTGTCAACTCAAAAGTTACAGACAGTTGACGTAAGTCGGATTGTGGACTGAGGGTGGAGTATGTTGGTCACTTTGTATGCTACGCAGGCGATCTTATACACTGCCGATTCATACATTTCTTGCCTGCGCATACCTCACTGATGCTCCTTTGGCTGGGTCACTGCGTTGTTGGTAATATTGTGCACCACACCCACCATTAGAGAGTGGACATCGGTGGTATGTCTCGTCGGCGCTCTAATGCCCGTCCGTATTCATACTCGGCTTACCTGCGAACACTCACAGCTGCGTCTATGCCAGAGTCCCTTCGTTGTCGGTAAGGTGGTGCTCCACGCCCAAGATCGCAGCTACATGGACAAAGACATCCAAAAGATAAGTAACTACTTTCTTGTCTCCATGACTACCCATTGCGTTACATACCAGGGTTTTCTTGTTGAGTAGTATTGTGTCTTGTTCGTGATCTTCTCAGCGGATATCCAGCTTGCCATTGAACAACTACAACAAGGCCGAGGTTCCCACCTCCATATGTTGGTAGTGAGGCATATAGCAAAGCAGGTGTAGGTTTAGGCAATAAATATTAAACATTTATAAACAATGTTACTATTTATAACCAAACCAAACCTGCTTTGCTCTGATGGCCCTCCCATCCTTCCCCTCACTCCGCGGCCTTGTACACCACAGGTCTCGGTTTATAACAATGAGAAGAGGAAGTGTATACTGGGAGCTGGCCTTATATATCCTGGCTGAGCTGAGAGAGCTCCCCAAAGGGAGATAACTCCCAGGGGAGGTAACTCCCCAGGGGGAGATTACTTTTGTTTTAAACTTCCGTTTAACGTTTGTATGGTATATTCCTGGCGGAATTAAGGCATATAGCAAGCAGGTTTGGTTTGGTTATAAATAGTAACATTGTTTATAAATGTTTAATATTTTGCACTAATATACAGTACTACTTCATTGGCCCTGGTATTGAGGAACCACGACATACGATGCCTTGCAAGTATTCTGAGTATAGCTAATACAACAAAGTGTTGTGGTATTTTATGCCAATCATCCCTTGTATTCTTTCATAGATAATATTGTATTAGTTGGATAGATAATGGTGGTGTGTAAACAGAAAGTGACAAACACTTCCTGGTCCACTGGTGAAAAATCTATATACATGAATATTTATTCCATTTTGGTGTACCATAACTAAAATATTCCATTTCTGGTACAAACAACAAACAACCTCGCAGCACAAAATGTTCTATGTATTTGTGTATCAATCACTTTGAATAAGTTTCTTTCAGTTTCAATCACGAAACAATGTTTTTTTTAGTTTTCTTTTGAATAGTCTACTTAAAAAAAAAAAAAAAAATCTTTCATGAAAGTTTAATGTAATAATGATTAATCATTTTGTAAAATGTCATTTTTTGTTCTTCAATAGAATTTCTCTTATTTCCACTATCAATGTTGAACATTTGTGGAAAATGAATGAACATTCACTGGTACAATTGCTGTTTCGGACCATTTTGCATAGCAGGACAGTAAATTTAACCCATGAGCATATTAGTCCATTATCTTTGATGTTCAGTTAGACAGTGAAATAATATCGGTTGGTAAGCTTACACTACCATCTAGCGTAATCAACCTTTCAGAATAATTGCAGTATATCTGACAGTATTTGGTCTTCAACCCATCTGATTGTTATTTCTCACGGAGGAGACCGTCACTGTATTGTTTGGGAAGTGCCTTTATAACTCGTTATGATTTACATTTCCAAATAAAGTTGTTGCGATGGACATCCCAGGTATTTTAATAGTGTTTTGACTTATAAGACTGCTGTTTGTGGAAATTTATATAGTGAATTCAGAGACCATTCAAAATTACGTAACCCTGCCTGAGTCGACTGCTTATGTTAATGGGCGCAGTCGCTGTATATAATTCAAGGAGGTACTCTCTAAAAACAATCGCTGTAACAAAATTGCACATCCACAATAATTGCGTTCCAGTGGTACACATCTTCATTTTATCCAGCCAATTTCTACGTTCCCACTTCGAACCTGGGAACGTAGAAATTGGCTGGATAAAATGAAGATGGTGGTACACAATTTTGAAGAAAACCTACACATCTTGTGTACCAGTACACCATTTTTTGTGGATGTGCAATTTTGTATACCGGGGTACAGTTGTTTTTACAGAGTATCATACATGATGGTGTAACCCTCCATTATTGTAAATGTTTGTGGAGTGGAAGGGGAGAGGGGGGAGAGGGAGACCTGACTACTAAGGTTTTTGCGGGTTCCTTAAAGTATACTTTCCTGAAAACACTGCATGGTAGTTTGATTAAGTAGCCACTTATTCTCATGTTAGTGGGAAGGGGGGTGGGTGTATCTGTGGCGGTGTTACATAATTGTGAATGGTTTATAATTCTGCTCGCTTTCTTCCATCATATGTCTGGGCTTGCTCGTCCATAGGCCTTCAGTTCGTCTGTACCGCCGATTTTGTCTACGTTGGAAATTGAATCTGTTCTGAATCTGCTGAATGCAGGCCCGTAGCCAGGGAGGTTTTTTGGGGTTCGGAAAAACCCCCCTTTCGGAAATATTATATATTTTTCTCATATATATGCCCTTTTCAAACTGAAGCGAACCCCCTATTTGCCCCTATTCCCATACAGCGAACCTCCTGATGTGCCCTTTTGGAGTGAAGGCGAACCACCCCTCAGTAAATCCTGGCTACGGCCCTGGAATGAGTTGACCTTCCGTGAAAAAGGATCACTTAGACACCAGAAATTACCTTTAGGTTGAAGATGCTGATCTTGAAGAAACTGCTCTCGGTTAAAACAACCAGGAAACTTCTTTGATGATGCCCAGGCCTCCATGCGGACTTCTAAACATTTGTTTTCTGCCAACAGCGACAACAGCAGCTCCGCAATGTTGTTGTTGTTGCTGGTACAGGAAGCAATTTGCTCACGCATGCGTGTTGAAAATACGCTTTGCATGCTGGGATATGAATTACGTCATAAAAATACCAAACTGCGGCTTTCGGAGTGAAAACATATATTGGTCCAAATGTTTGCCACGCCATGCTGGACCAAATGAAATTGGTACATCGTTTGTCCACACCCACACGCTCCTACATTGGCGGTGAAAAAACCGTTTGTCAATATATGATGTACCATATGTTTACCAATGTCTGACCATAATGGTTACAGCTTGGGGAAAACGCGTGTGAGATGTCGAACTGAAATCGACATTGAAAGACACAGCAAAAAATACAGGCTTGGGATATCGACATGCCAATTCAGCCTAATCCGTTCAAGCTGTATCTGAAATATTCTGAACATGCAAGCATAATATACATTTCTTTCACACATGAATTTCACAGAGATAGTTGTCAGGGTTAAACTACTGGCATAGAAAAAAGGCAAATAAGGTATGTTGCAATCTCATGTCACTAAGTCTGCTTAATCGGTTCATTTGGCTATTGAGCTCTGCCAACTCAGATGTCTGCCTTGCAGTCTCTAAATTTATTACCCTAGCCATGGGATTGAGATGTCAATAGACTGAACGATTATTGTACATATGTAACTTTATTATTAATGTAATTTAATTTTATTTATCGGCTCCTTCGTCACCCCTACATTGGTGTATCGGTCGCGGGATGGGGGTCCGTTGTCGTACTCGCCTGGCGACGGGTACATATTTGTGCGATTGTCCATCAATGTGACGTTGGAGTCACCTAATTAATGAAATCAATGTTTTTATCGCTAATTAATTTTCATCAAGGGGGTGGGGGGATACCTAGTTGTATTTGATTGTTTCACGCCTTTGATTGTCAGCCCCCAGCTGGGCGCCATGATTGGCTTATTAAATATTCTAATTCTAGATGCAGTAATTCAACAATATCTCCGGGCCATCTCCAGGAACAACAGGTAACAAGGTCATGTGTTCTTTTTAGTGTGTGCCAATCCAATGATAAGTCGTGCCACCTGAGGGCCATTCTTTCCGAAGTTGACATGTGGGTAGGCCTACCTTCCCTCAACTTATCATTTTGAGAATTCGCCTATAGGTGGCACCACCTGGGAGTCATGTTAAAGTTTATGTTATCACTCGCTTTACAAATATGGAATGTTTCCTTCACTTAACATGCAAAAGGGATGCCTATTCGATCGACTGTATCTAGTTTATTATGTACAAATCTAAAACACCAGCGAAAGGCGCTGACGCAGCTACGGCTCAGTTCACATTCTCTACAGATAGAAAGGGACCGTTACTGCATGTAATACTTCTGTTAGCGCTACAGTGAAACATATTCTTATCGACTGTTCAGATTTTAAGATTGTAAGGGATTCTTTTTATCGAGCAACTACTTTGTAAGATCTTTTTAGTCGGGTGAGGGAGGACTGTGTATTGGGTTATTTGAGAGAAATTGGTTTGTTGCATAAGTTTTAATGTGTGTATGTTTTAATGTGTTGGATTACGAAGTTTTTGGCTTGAGTACTCAGAAATGCCACAGTGTGATATGGTAGCAGTGAAGAATGAAGAATATTTCATTCTTCATTGTGAAAAGTATAAACTTCTTCCACAGTCCCTGCAAGTCAATCTTTCTTTTGACAGTTGGGATGAGAATTCGTTTAAACAGCTCATGGATCTCCCAAAGGATACAGCAAAAATAATTTGCAATTATATATACAGTTGTTTTCTAGCTAGGGATAATACATCCACTGATGGCACTTGAAGGGTCATTTAATATGTAACTATGCAATTAGTAATCTGTGGTCCATAGTGAGCAATTGTGGCAATAATGAGCTCATCTGTATTTCAGTTAAATGTAATAATACGGTAAATTATATGAGTGATATCTTCAGCTTGATATGCATATATATATTCTAATATCTGCTTTAAATGGCATGTTATCATGAACTGTTGGGTATATCATCATAAAATGTTTTTTTATGTTATTTTCTCTGTTTTGTACCCGGCTCATAACGGGCGTTTACGTACAACAAATTTAATTGAATTGAATTACTTGTGACGTCACGCATGTAAACAAATGTCCACTGTAAACATTCGCACTTTTTATTTCTCAATATAGAAAAAGTTTCGTTACTTCCCGATGTCCGATTTTCGTATGGAATACAGCAAAATAATCACGAAAACCTGAAGATTCAAAATAAATTGGTCTAAATTAGGTTGAAATTTGGTTGCATAGGCACTTTGAGTGAATAAAGTTCTTGTTATAAAGGTGAAATGCAGTGTATTTTTTTTATTATTATTGTCAATTGGTTACCATGCAGGCATATTTTTGGCCTATGTTTGTTGCCGATTTACACATTTTTAACAATGAGTATATGAAATTAGATGGATGGTAAGGGTCAAGAAAACGTGCCTTCTCTCCCCTTTCTCCACTCCATGTACATTTCTCAGGAACAGCCCAAGTCATACAATGGGTACTTGTACAATTCTCCATACTTTAATAAATTGTATATCAATTAAACCACGATTGTTAAGACTGGCAAACTACACAGAGAAGTTTGCGTGGCTTGTTTGCTTTTATTTAAAGAACATGAACATTATACAGAAATCACCCACCAGAACTCTGATGACAACACATAAATGATAGAATAGCCGAATAATGAATGAAAGGGACCATATAGGGACTATAACCTCATGTCACCCTGTGCACAAAGGGAGAAAATCACGTACGGATCAAATCTCGTACACCTTGCTCGTGCGCGCGTTTTGTGCTCGTGTCGACAGCTCTCGACGATATCAGACGAGCAGGGCCGACTTTCAGAACGTCCACCAAAATGTCAGATTCTAGTTATGAATAGAAATATATATATTTTAATTAATTAGTTTTTCCTTCTTACTTGTGCTTTCAGGTCACGTGAGGGATCCATTTTAACGGCCAGTAAGATATGTATCATGATCGACGATCAACATATACCATATGCCAGATGCCAGACGACATATTGCCTTCGAAGTGCGCCTTGATGTCACGTGATCACGGGAGCAGTCATTGATTGTCTTCCCATGCCCATTCCCAAGGGACAGCACTCTGACCGTCGTTACACACTGTTGCGACACACATCGAGCTCTGCATGCAGCATTATCCTCGTTCACAATACTGACCGATTGGTCTGAAGCTAATCATGCTAACCAATAAACTTTGGTTCTGAACCATTTATAAACCCATCGGGTCACGCAGAATTACAAATATAGACAACTGGACTGATTAAAAAAGACTCGTTATCCATGGTTGAAAAAATATAGCTATCCGCGAATGTTCGTAATATGATCCGGCCAATATATTCAAATGCACAAACAGACGGTGTATCCTATCCATACTTTGATATTGAAAATAAATATGAATATTGAGATCTATTTTGTTGTTCCTTGCCGAGGAAATATAAGGGAACGGGTGGGTCCATAATACGCGAGGGGGGGGGGGGGGGTTCGTTCTGGCACCGGGACGGGTAACAACTTGATTAGACCCCTTCAGCTGGTTATCACGGGCTAAGAAGTTGCGGAGAAAGACTTTCATCAAACGGATATTTTCTGAATTTTTAGTAGAAGTTGGAGTATCAGATTTGAAAGTGGATGATTTTTTTTGTAGCAAGTGTTTCAAAATATTAGATACAAAAGCATCGGCGGTGTCCATTTGTTCAAGTAGACCTACGTCGTGAGTTTTTAGAAAGGAGAGGTTTAGGATGCAAGGTATGAAATTGCTTACAAAAGAAGTTTTCCAGAATAATTACAGAGCATCTGCTGTATTCCAGAACTGGCATTGTTCTATAGCTAAAAATTGGGAAATCCAGCACTTATTATTCATTATTATTAAAACCCACCCAGATTACATGGAATGTGGTTTATTTACGTGTGCTTACCGAGAGAAATAGTTGTTTTTATATCAAAATCAGGTATTTTTTTCACGAAAACACTATTTCACGGACCTAAAAATCGAGAATCGGCTTTCAACTGGATGAGTTTGCAAATATTCGAATGTACAACAACATACGAGCCATCGTCTTCCACCCCCCCCCCCCCCCCGCCCCACCCCCGCTACAATATGAAAAGAGGGACCGCGCCCCTTCCTGCCTTCACGGGTCCAAATATATCGGGACAGGTTTCAGATTTCAGTTTCATGCAAAGTGCCAACTTCTTCCCCGAGTTTGTTCTATCTGGTTTAGTGTCAACTCCAGCACAGTCTTCATGAACTATCAGTTTCATATGATATCCACCTCTCTTTTTCAACAAAATTCTGCAAATTCTGCGTTTGGCAACCACAACTTAACAATTAAGGTTGGCATTGCTTACACATCGATGAAGTGGCTTTTCTTGCAGATGTGTTAGCAGTTGACTTAAACTGACTAGAAGATGGTTTCATCTGAACACCCAATACTCAATATCCCCCCCCCCTCCTTTTTGCCTCTTTGGAAGAATTAGATAGGCGGAAATTTTTAAAATGTTCATCTTAAAATCTTCTGACGATGCACTGAAGTGCGTAAAATCAAGGGTAAATTTTCAATATTCTTGGCAGGGGGGATACCCCCTCCCAGTCCTACCCCCGAATTTGGCCCCAAACGTAGAATTGCTTTCCACCTCTGCACCTGCAAAATCTTGTACCGTACTTCTTGGCAATCAAGAAATTCCTCAATCCATTATTCCCACAGATTAGTTTTACATAACTGGAATTCCTTTCGTAAGTTCGTTTTTGCTACTTAAGGAAACCTCTGAATTTAACCCCAGTGGATCCATTATAACCAGATTCGAAGAATTATTCCATGGATAGAAGGGCGGTTACCGATTGAATAAATATTTGAGGTCAGACGAATTTTAAAATATAGAATTCACACGATCTCTAATACTATTCAACAGGGGCCGCTTTTTGAGACAGCAATGTTATTTGTCCTTTCATTAGATGGCATCAGTCCACCATTTGACATGGCCGAAAAAGAGTTCAACCCCCGACCCCTCACCCACTTCCAGATGTGCTTCGAGGCTCTTGTTCAATCTCTATGGTTGTCAGAATCACTTATAATATAAAATACGGAGATTTGGACCTCTTCTCGTAGACGAACTCGTTTTGATATAACCCTTTAAGAGGTTATTTTCAGCAGGAAGCTTATATCTGGAGCAAATGGAGGATACCCGCTGCTCCGTTATTTTTGTCCCAATCAGGGACAAACTGGGAATGAATAGCAATCGAAGGGGCCCTTCGATTTTCCACTGCACACGGCCTGGCAATTCGAATCAGTTTATATCTGACATTCACGAGACCAACATTATTAAAAAAAAGTATTCAATTTCGAAGTCATTCCAATGGATATTAACCGGTTTGCCGGGTGGCGCACGCCAATTTTTCTCTATCAAGGAAGATAACTCTATTTATCTACATATGTCACACAGAGTTATCTCCCATGACTCTGTCTTGGTGGTCCACACATTATGGCTAGGACCAGCTAAGCTAACAATGAATGTACGACTTACAAAGACCTCATAAAAGAATGAAAAGGGTTTTTTTTGCAATGCAACAATACATTCCATTATAAACTAGAACTCGTGGACTTCGAAAGGCTGCCGGTATCTGTGTGATTTTATGGTTTTGATGTTTGACTGTGATCTTTAGAAATACATAGTTTTTCCTATTTTCCAAAATTTGATCATGTGTATAGGTTGTGTTATGTGTAATGCTTTAGTTACCTTTGACAGTCATAACAGGATGAAATGTACGAAGTACAATAATTTGATTATTTATCCCATTAATTAATTTGATGCTTCAGAGAAAATTTTAATGAAAATCAGAGCGTCTGAAGTTCACCGACGTTGAAACCACTGATTTGGCTTGGAACCTTAACATTCAGTACCCAGCATGGAAAGCAATCTCGAGTGATATCGTCGTTATCCACATACCAAATATGCAAAGAATCTGTTCAGGTTTTTGAAAGTTACCATCCAGAAGTAACTATTTTTTTTACTTGTCTTCCTGGTACTTCAGCTTGTCACCCCTACTGATTTCTTTTTTCCAACTAGTTTCTCAATTTTTTTCCATGCATTGTAGAATTTGAACACACGTTTTTTTTTTCTCTCGATCGGGAGACACGGTTGGTGACACTGACAGATTTATCTCCTTCCTCTAGCTCTGCATTGCCAAGATCAATGTCTTCACTTCATGATGTTGATCATCATCCTAACGCATGTCACGATAATACGTAGAAACTTCTGCTCATAGCCATGCAGTATATTAGGGCATTTCCCCCCAGTCTTGCGCCTCTCCACTCAAGTGAGACTGACATGTCTGAAATGCCCAGGTCAAAATATTTAAATACAGATAATTTCATTGGCTCGTTTAAATGTGGCTTGATGCTTCAGGAACAACTTCGAACAGGACTATGTCCCTCCAGAAATATATCCTTTGCAGCCGAGAGGTGGCACCGTGTGGAATGCATGCCGAATCATAGCGTTGAGCCAAGGGCAGTCTTAAGCGAAACGTGAAATGCCCTCAGCATGCTAAGATGGATGTTGACTCAGTGGGCTCATTTCTCTCACCAGACTGTTCCACTATTAGGGAGTTCAGTGTAACATATCAACAAAAGGTTCAATTACGATATTTTCTTAAATATCATAACAGCAGGGGTGTTTTAGTCACTTTTTCATCTAGGTAACCCAGAATAAAAACTTGAATTAATTGAAGAATAGAATTTTTGAGAAATTTTGAAATTGAGTTTTGCCCCAAACAATGGAGTTTTTATCGATGGGGAAATGCGCTCGAAACACGCCCCCCAAAAATGTGTTATAGTGGATAAATATTGAATTCTTCAAGAGATAATTCGAGTTCCCAAATGAAAATGTCGTGACAAATAATCAAGCAAAATAATTGTTGTTGTTGTTGTTGTTGGTGTTGCCTTCACTAGATCAACTCGCGAGTGCTACGTTAGCGTGTCTGGAGCAAAACAAAATCAGCACAGGCAACGCAACGTTCATTTTCCTGTGTTAGCTGCCCGTGTTGGCAAGGACGATTTTCTTCCGATTAAAATACTCAGTGACAAAGTTTAATTCAGCTTTATTTAAAAAATGATGCCCCGATACTCCGAAAATCTCCAGAAATCAGCAGCTACATACGACTGTGGTATACGGCTTTAACATAGAGAATACAAGACGGCTTCCCTCCGTGACGTCACAGCTGGAATTGACAGGAGAGCGATTTTCACCTTTCAAACGGCAGTATCTCGCCAACCAGACTGCATAAAATTATGAAAAAAATATCATTATTTTCAGAATCGAAAGGACTATTTTTTTTATATTTTTGACCTCAGAGCGTTTGGGTTGACCTTTAAAACGATCACTCCGCTTGTTCTGGTTTTAATCGTTATCGAATTGATGTTGCCAGGCATGAACAGTTACAGGCCAGATCGTGCCATCAATCTAGTGCAGTTCTTTTTATTTATCCATTAGTTTTGCCTTTCAAGCATGATTCTTTATTCGCTAACCACAGCGCCCTCAACGAGCAGATCAATTACATAAAGGGAGATCACTTTCAAGCAGCTCTCGTAAAAGTCTCGCGAGAGCCCATTTTGCAGTATGCGCAAAGACGTTTCCGCGCAGTTTCTCTTTTCGGATTTTGGATTTTGAACTTCCGGTTCAGAATTTTATACGAACAATTTGGGCTTGAAAGACAGACTTCCGTTTATCTGAGACAGCCCAAATTGTTACGAATTTCTAGTTCAATATCTTCTCCACATTTGGCCCTGTGACCGTAAGTCCCAACACTGCTTTGTTTTTTCACAATCTTGCGGACAAAGCGATTTTGACCCCCATGAGACCAAGCTCATGCAATAAGGCTGCACGCTTACGCGGCAGCCTTAATTATTCATAACTGCCATCATAAAATATATTCAAGACAACCGGACCCTAAAAACCCGCTTGATTTGTTTCAATCAAGGGAGACAACTCTACATAATGTTTTTTTAGAGTTTGCTACGCAGAGTTATCTCCCATAGCAATAATTAATTAAATTTATCAGAGAATCATCCAAATTTTCATTTTTTCTTCCCCACAGAAAGAAGAAAAAGTATACCAAAGGAGACCTACAGAAAGCAGCAGGGGCTGTGAAACAAAATCATCTGTCGATCAGAAAGGCTGCCTAGGAACACAATGTCCCCGTTATGACAATAAGCGACCATGTCTCCGGAAAAATTGTTACTTTTCAGAAACCAGGCGGAATTTTAAATCCCAAAGAGGAATCTTCACTAGTAAAGTACATAATCAGAACGCGGTTTTCCGTTGACCAGAAAGATGGTGAGATGTTTTATACGGCAGATCGTAGCCAAAAGCGGGAGAGAAATGAAGATGAATATGGTGACTGGCCCAGCAGACTGTTGGTTTCGAAAATTCTATGCTCGTCATCCAGAACTGAGTGAGAGAAAACCCCGGGGAGTATCACAATCGCGAATGCGGATGGGTAACCGGACAGTCATCGACCAGTACTTTGAACTACTTGGTACATAAACTAAAATACTTTTATGCTAATTTCCAAATTCCTCATTTTGGGATTTTTTTTTTCTTCCATTCCAAATTTTCATTTTGTATAAAAAATGACGTATTCTTTGTGACAAAGCAGAATAGACAGATTGGCAAATATTCTCCAAACATCAATCATTAATTCATATAGGTCATTCCCGAATTAAAAATGGAGATAACCACTGACTGAGGTTTTATTATGTATATATTTTATCAAAATATGAACACACTTTTTCGGATGAAAGGTTAACAAGACTGAAAATTAAAGCGAAAGCGTTTCAAATCTTTAAATGCGACGAGACCGGGTTTGGCAGCGAGGAGAAAGTACGACAGAAGGTGGCAGGAAAATTTGGTAAAAATCTTTGCAGGTGAGAACGACATACCACACCACGGCTCTCATTTGCGTTTCTGCAGAAGGGAGGGTGCTGCCCACATTTGTTATTTTTTTCCAGGGGCATACCCACACAGATTTCCGGGTAGCCGTTCCTGACAACTGGCTGTTCGTTTCGTTCTTCTCTGGGTTCGTAGATGGCGATCTGTTCTACAAATGGAAGGAGAAGATCTTCATTCCGAACTGTGGAAGAGAAAAGCCAGTAGCTCTGCTTTTGGACAATGTGGCTGTACATATCATCATCCAGATCATAGAGTTGGCCATTGCAAACCAGGTGTGCAAAGTCTGTAAAAGAAAATAAAAAAAGCTAACACATGCATCAAAATTGATCAAGGCTAGAAACAAGTTATATATATCTCACAATACTTAGTATAGAATTATCAAACGGTACAATCTCTACATATATAACACACTGATTTATATATAATAAAACAATGATGCAATATATCTTGTATGTGAAACCTTGTCATCAAGGTGATGATGAAGGGTGATGGGCACAATTCATCAACTTTTGAGGGTGATGGGCGCCTAGTGTAAATTTAGGGTCATCACCCTTTTAAGGTGATGGTGATAACCTGGGGAGAAGTCAGGCATCATTACCCAAAAACAGTGATGGCCTGTAACTTGCACTGATTGTTCATCACCATAGAAGGGTGAAGGCCATCACCATTCAGGGCTGATGGTGGAACAATGTGATGGCTTAAACTGATCACCTGTTTTTGGATGAAGCTGTCATCTTTTTTCTGGCTGTGGATGACTGTCCATTCCTCAGCCCATATGGATTCAAATCATTAATAGGTTTCATTCCTTTTTCAACAGATGGAGATGATCGGATTTTGAATTTGGTGCTAATACTGTTATATGGAATATGGAATAGGTCTTTGGATTATGGACGCGGATATTCTTTAATGGACGACGGCTGAATTATGAATGACGGACCAGACGCTTGTAATTTCACCACACACACATACTCCAGCCATGTGATGTTGGAATCTTTGGGCCAATGAAGAAACGATTCGACGAACTGGCTGTCTCTCTGGCATTTGTCAACTCTGGGCTCACCATTGGCAAAGCAAAACTGCCAACAGTTTTGGCATATGCCATAGGACAGTCATGTTCTTCGACAGTAATCCAATCCGCCTTTGAGAAGTCTGGTATCTATCCCATCAACAAAAGGGCAATTGATCAATCCCTGCTGGCCGCCCAGGATTTCCCAAATGATAAAGAGAACAAGATGCCAGAAAGCAATCAAACCATTCCAGAAGAGAGTGAGGTGGAGCGAGAGGAAGAACTGTGCTATGCTTGTGGCCAATGGGTCACAAAGCATCACCTTGTAGCCCAAGGCATGATTTTGCCTTCCCTGTCCAACATCTTCCTGCCCCCAAATCCACGCCAAAAACCTGCCAAAAAGAGAAAAGTAGTTACTGAAGCCCGTGCCATTACCGGTGAAGAGTTGTTGAAACAAATAAAGAAGAGAGACGATGAAGACGACGAGAAGCAGAAAGAAACTGCTGAGAGGAAAGTGGCGGCTGCCAGACGAAAGAGGGTGGCAGCTGTGAAGCGGGTGGCTGCTGAAGAGCGAAAGCGAAGAAAGCAAGCACAGATCGACGGGACACCGGATGATGGATCTTGTCTGTACTGTGGCTACCATGATCCATTCACAGGTGGAGATTCTCCAGTGGTGTGGGTTGAGTGTGATGTCTGCGCAGGCTGGTATCACACCGAATGTGTAGGCATCACAGACACCACTGGCTCCATCACTTGTGAGGAGATTGGTTTGTCTTGCTTGTTGATGGTACTGGAGGAGTGAATTAGGAGGGTATAGAGTAGACATCGACAGAATGGTTTGAATAGTATGGTTGAATAGAATGGTTTGCATAGAAATGTTTGAACAGTATGGTTCAGGCGTATCTGAATATTTGAGCGGGGTAGTTCGTTGTTTGGGAGGGCGGGGGGTTTGGTATATAAACCTTCAACACTGCATACACATATTGTGATTGGACCATTTTGAATACTGTTAACCAAGTACCGGTACCATTACTTTTACATAATAAATTTCAACATTATAAATTATATGTATTGCAGGAATAGGATACTATATTAGTACAGTGTTGTACACCTACATGTATAGTGCTAGTATTCGTCGAATATATATTGATTGCCGCTAGTAGTGATAAAATAAATTGTATATGTACATATATTATAGTATATTATACATTTTAAAATAATACCCATTTCTTCAATATCTCACCATATTGCAGCAAATGTGAATAAATTGTCATTGCATCATACTTCACACTTTCTCTCTTGATCAGCTTCGACTGCAAGTTGTTTGCCATATCTGTCAAATAGTAGATTGATTAATCGATTGTCGATCGTCCACATTGAGTGCCATTGGATGTCGTGTATGTCCGGAGTGCAACTTGTTTTTCTACATGTAATTATCTTTCTGTTTCTGGAACATTCAAGGGATTGTACAGAAAGTTGGAGACCAAGAAAAATTTGAAGATATTTGTAAAATTGTACATAATTATGACGTGGTTAGTCTGAGTGAAACTTGGCTCGACACTAATGTTGTGTATGTTGAAAAGTTCAATGTTATGTTTTCCAATTTTATGGGATATAATAGTCCCAGAGAAGCCCCGCTTGATTCATCCTTTACCAAATGTGGTATTGCATTTTATTATAAACCATACTTACATGAATCTATTGAGATTATGAAAGAAATACAGGAATACAATGTCCCCGTTATGACAATAAACGACCATGTCTCCGGCAAAATTGATACTTTCCAGAAACCAGGCCCTATCGGAATTTTAAATCCCAAAGAGGAATCTTCACTTGTAAAGTACATTATCTATATGTCAGAACGCGGTTTTCCCTTGACCAGAAAGATTGTGAGATGTTTTATACGGCAGATCGTAGCCAAAAGCGGGAGAGAGATGAAGATGAATATAGCGACTGGCCCAGCAGGCTGCTGGTTTCGAAAATTCTATGCTCGTCATCCAGAATTGAGTGAGAGAAAAACCCCGGAGAGTATCAAATTACAACACATATAAGGGAAGTGGGAAGAGGTGCCGACATACTGACTGCGTCACATGACTTCACAGAATAGTCTTCTGGTAAACCTATTCTAAACCACACATCAAGAATCTAACGATTCGTGATATGTGTTGTATCTCAGGTACGCTTTTATTGTACCTGTTCATGTGGCAACTTGGATGATATCATCACACGGCCCCTAGCACCGGCATAAGCGGTATTAGATACAAATATAGAGAGCTATCATGGAAATGCTCTGACAACTCGTATACTGGTAATTGGTAAGCTGTTTCGCTGTGACAACTCGTACATTGGACAGTCATCGACCAGTACTTTGAACTACTTGGTACATACACTAAAATACTTCAATTTTAAACCTGGTTGAATGCTAATTTCCAAATTCCTCAATTTGGGATTTTTTTTTCTTCCATTCCAAATTTTCATTTTGTATAAAAAAATTACGTATTCTTGGTGACAAAGCAGAATAGACAGATTGACAAATATTCTCCAAACATCAATCAATTCATATAGGTCATTCCCGAATTAAAAATGGATATAACCATTGACTGACGTTTTATTATGTATATATTTTATCAAAATATGAACACACTGTTTCGGATGAGAGGTTAACAAGACTGAAAATTGAAGCGAAAGCGTCCCAAATCTTTAAATGCGACGAGACCGGGTTTCGCAGCTAGGAGGATGCGCGACAGAAGGTGGCAGGATTGAAAACCAAAACTCACCTGTACAACAAAGAGTATGCTTGATTTGAACGACAAGAGTTTCATTCCCCAATACATGTTTCAATGAAACGTTCGGCATCTGGCATGTGGACGTTAAGAAATAGCAAATAAACATAACACAATTAAGAGTTACTTCACTTCCAACAAGCTGAAAAAATGTTGAAAGCGACGTTAAACCCTATTCACTCACTCACTCACTTCCAACATTTCATCCATTTTGAGACCGCTTTACACTCATGAATCTGGGGTGATCAAAAGATCAAACACATTATGGCACTGAAGACAGATAAAGTTATCTCCCTTTTATTGCCTCTAAAATGTAGTATTTTGTCCTAAAATTTATTATTGAAGATTTGGTAAAAATCTTTGCAGGTGACAACGACAAACCACACCACGGCTCTCATTTGCGTTTCTGCAGAAGGGAGGGTGCTTCCCACATTTGTTATTTTTTCCAAGGGCGTACCCACACAGATTTCCGGGTAGCCGTTCCCGACAACTGGCTGTTCGCTTCGTCCTCCTCGGGGTTCGTAGATGGCGATCTGTTCTACAAATGGATGGAGAAGATCTTCATTCCGAACTGTGGAAGAGAAAAGCCAGTAGCTCTGCTTCTGGACAATATGGCTGTACATATCATCATCCAGATCATAGAGTTGGCCATTGCAAACCAGGTGTGCAAAGTATGTAAAAGAAAATAAAAAAGCTAACACATGCATCAAAATTGATCAAGGCTAGAAACAAGTTGTATATCTCGCAATATATTAGCATAGAATTATCAAAAAGTACAATCTCTACATATAACACACTGATTTATATATCATAAAACAATGATGCAATATGTGTATGTGAAACCTTGTCATCAAGGTGATGATAAAGGGTGATGGGCACCAGTCATCATCTTTTGAGGGTGATGGGCGCCTAGTGTAAATTTAGGGTCATCACCCTTTTAAGGTGATGGTGATAACCTGGGGAGACAGTCAGATTCTCATAATCCATCAATTATGGGCGGTAAATCGTCCAAACAGTCTGAATTTTAGCGTCCAGACAACTTCCGTTACAACTTCGGCCAAACTCGGCACTCTTCGTTCAGTTTCCTGATTCAAGTCTCGCCGTTGCGGTCACGCCCACTTTTTTTCCGGAGCAGCTGCAGTATCACGGTCTTTATTCAAACAGATCTATACTAAATATTATTTTTGAATTTCATCCATTTATAATTCCATCCATTTCACAATTTTATTTGTATATACCACTGCTCATAAACCCGTAATATTAGCTGGTGGAGATCGTTGTACAGATGGTAAAGATCGTTTGCACTGGTAGAGACCTGTTTGGATAAGAACCGTGAATATATCCAGGGTTGATATCGGCGCTGCAATAAAACGGAGATTGTCGGGTTTGGCCGAAGTTGTAACGGAAGTTGTCTGGACGCTAAAATTTAGACTGTTTGGACGATTTATCACCCATAATTGATGGATTATGAGAATCTTTGGATGGTAGCATGAAGAATTAACCTCAAAAGAATAAAATAGGAGGTGAAATATAGAGGTAGACCAATTTCTGTGAAGTATACGGATGATCGAGAGGAGGTCGTACTTTAGTGATTCACCTTGTCCGATCTATTGTTGACCATACCCCCAGCTAATAACTTGCCAGCACACTATCTCCTAGGCGGGTTGATCCTATTCGGTCACCTCGTTTTCTAAATCCAACATCTATATGTGCTGAAAGGGCATTTGACGGTTTTCTGACGTCATTTGACGGTTTGAAGGAATTCGTGCTGAAAACCCGGGATATTGAGAACTGCATAGCAAATTGGAGAAACATACGACTTCTTCGAAACGAAGTCCGGTCATGCCCTGTAAGGTATTCTTTTTATCAAGCGACTATTTTGGAACATCATTTTAGTCTGGTGAGAGAGGACTGTGTCTTGGGTTATTTGAGAGAAATCGGTTTGTTACATAAGTTATAATGTTTGTATGTTATTTGCTTGAGTACTTAGAATTTTGTTTGATCGTCGCTATATAGCTGGAAAAATCATGCTGAACGCGACATTAAACCTTAATTCTCTCTCTCTCTTTGGGCCTCTGGCGCTTGCAAGTCCATAAAATTTTGTCATCCCGAATGTGTGGATGTTTTCTACACTATAAAAAATGTATTGTAAATTTTACAGTAACTTACTGGCAGCAAAGGTGCCAGTAATTTACTGTAAAATTTACAGTAGAATGTTACTGTAATTATTACAGTAACTTACTGGCAGCAAAGGTGCCAGTAACTTACTGTAAAAATGCAATAATATATTGTTACTGTAAATTTGTTATATGACTTCAAACAGATAATTCTGAAAACAGAAAACCACGAAGTAACAGAACGGAAGGATATTCCGTTTTTATCATGCTATTCCTGACAAGTTACTTTCTGTTTGTCAAGCAGATACTGAAAACTATATTGAACACGGAATGTATTACCACTGTATATACGTATATGAAGGTGCCGGAACTAGTGTTCGACTATCCCATATATTATATCATAAGCCCAACACCCACATACATGATTTTAGATACATCAGCGAGATATTTACGTCAGTTGTACTCACTTAAATGGACACCAGGTTACATAATCACACAAGAAAAACAGCCAGGAAAAAAGCACTTCTTAAACTCCGATAAGAGTTAAGCCCCTTTGAACCAAACTGGCAGTTCATCAAATTAATGTATATGATATGATGATTTTGGATATATGTTCGTCCACTCGTGAAAGTTATTATCGTTGCATTATTAACCCTTGTACAGTTTACTTTAATCCTATCTGGCCGGGGCGATTTGGGGTGTACCGCAGCCTGGGGGGGGGGGGGCGGAAAGTGCCCCCCTAAATATTTTCGCTATCGCTAAGGCTAGAGGGCTGAAACTTACGACACTATATCTTTGGGTCAAGCTCTACCAGAAAATGTAAAAAAATCCAAGATGGCCGCCATGATGACGTCACTGTGACGTCATTTTCAAAAAGAGCATTTTTGGACGATTTTCGATCAAAATCTTGGAAATTTTTTATTTTTGTTTTTTCTTCGCAAAAACTGCATGATAAATTAGGAAATAATAATCTGATATGAAATAAAATAAATTTTACCCACTTTTCCGTACAGAAAAGCTAAATTTTTGAAGAAATATGACAAAAGCATAACTTTTTCTGGTACCCCACATGGCCGCCATTTTGAATTTACACATGATCCTCTGCTCGGAGGGTCATGCAAATAGGCTCAAAATGACCCCAATATGATGACCTATAAGGTCACGAAGTTTCAGCTCTCCATTTTTTTGGCGTTCCGGAGATATCGCAGAAAGTTTGGTAGGAGGGCATTTTGGCCCCCCTCCCCCAGGCCTGGTAGGGTTAATGGGGAAAGGGAGGGAGGGGGAACAAATCAGGGGGTATTTTTTGGTGATGCTAAAGCATATGGTTGCAGTAAAATGCATAGAATCGCGTTGAATCAACATGCTCAATTTTTGCGTAATTTTTTAAGAAATATGGCGAAAACATCACTTTTCTGGTACCCCAACATGGCCGCCATCTTGAATTTATCCATGATCCCCTGCTCGGGGGGGTCATGCAAATAGGATAAAAATGACCCCAATATGATAATCGGAAAAGTCACGGAGTTTCACCTGTCAATTTTTTTTTCGTTCCGGAGATACGAGCAGAAAACCAACAGGGGGCGAAAAGTGCCCCCCCCCGGCCAGGTAGGGTTAAAATAATGGCCGTCATGATGTCAAAGTGGCTTTACCTTCCCGGAAGCCATATTCCCGCCTATTTTCTGGCCCGGCAGATTTACGAATTTTGTTGTTTTTCGATTTTTTATTCCTCTCAAAAAATTATAAATATAATAGAGAATAATTAGTGTTGCTCAAATCAAATTAAAATGCCCATTTAAACCAGGAAATCTGATGTCGGAGAGAATCCGCCTCTCCCAGGCCAGATAGGCTTAACCATGTGTGGCCTTGGGGGAATCTCTCGTGCTCCGAAATGAAGAAAACTTTTGAGCCGAAACTTTGCGACTTTGTAACTTATCATATTGGGGTCATTTTGAGCATATTTGTATAACCCTCCATGTAGGGAATGACGAGAGAATTAAAATCGGGAACTCTGTGAGGGTATAGGCCCACCAGGAATGAGATGTTTTTGGATTTTCTCTTCAAAATTACGGAGTTCCGTAATTTTACAAACGTCCTGTAAATCAACCTGGCGATCAATATAATTCATATACTATAATAGATCATTTGAATGCGTACGAGTTAACATCGACGCATGTTGTTATTGAGCTTTAAAGTTGATCATGCATTCTTACCCCAGAAACAAACAAAGAAGAATTAATTGATGAACAATCAATTTGCAGTAGGATACTCTGTACTTATACTTCACAATCAAAGCAATACAAAATATATTTCTATTAACGATGCATGAACATGCTGTAAATGAAACAGTACGGCGAATTACTTTAATTTTCTTCGTATAAAATATTGTTCTGGATGCTGTAAATTATATTAAATAAAGCAATAAATTATGCCAATTTTACAGTAAATGAGTTAAGCGTACTGTATTTTATATCCATGCCAATAATTACTGTATTTTGAAAACAATTATGCAGTAACTTACTGTATACAATGTAATACAGTAAACTACTGCCTGTATTACAGTATTATACTGGTATTACAGTATTATACTGTGATTATGTTTTGCAGTAAGTTACTGTGAAAGAAAGCGCTTTCACAGTGTAATTTTTTGTTGTCATTCGAGAGTTACGAAAGTAATCATTGGTTGGTATTTGGTCACTGTTGTTTATTTGACTCCCACGGATGAATACAATGAGATTACGTTATAATTATCCCAGGTGTAAAATTTAGAACCCTTTGAGAAGCCCTACTCTGAAAAAACAGTTGTGTACAGAATTGCACATCTACAAAAAATATGTATCAGAAGTACACAATTTGTGTATTTTTTCTACACAAATTGTGTATCACAGCTACACAGTGATTGTAGATGTTCAATTTTGTTACAGCGATGTGTACCTGTGGTACTCAGTTTGTGTACTTTTGGTACACAGTTGTTTTTAGAGAGTACATGCAAGAAAACCACATCTAAGTCTCCCAATCCGTTTGGTTCGAGACTATTTCGTAGTCTGCGGATTTCTCGGTTGAAATTTTGATCAGCCTTCTCAAAGGTTCTGTAGTTTACAGCGTTGAATAAGAATGGAGTTTACCCCATTTGAAGAGAGCAGAACATTACGGTAAACGACGGTGGTAAAAGATCTCTGCGATCTGTGAGCTTATGTCGGCTGCATAGGGTTATGAAACAAAACGTTATGTTAAACTTAGCGAAGTAATTTGGTCTTAAGATTGTTCGTAAAATTATCAACTCCTCTGCTCTAACATTGTTGGATTTCCAAAGTACACTGAATTGTATTCAGATAAAAGATGGTTACTGTTAATAAGACGTTTTGATAGAATAAATACTGATATGCATGCCTCATATGGGATTTGTAAGACAAGAACTACGGGAGACAACTCTAGTGCGAAAGTCCATATTATCCCCTCGGGTTTGAAGTTATCTCCCATTGACCATACTCTTGAGGTGAATGAAGAAAGAAATAAAATGAATTTAAATCCAATGAAGGAAAATAAGCAAAACAATCCAATTTAACTCGGAATCGCAAAATCTTTCCAGATCCAACTCATTTATTCAAGGTGCAAAAATAACGAAAGTCGGGAGAAGGAATATACATTTCATACGGGTTAGATATAGATGACGTGAAACAACCATATATTTTGTCCTCTTTAAGAGGTTTCGTTACCTTCAATTGCAAACAAGTTTATTATTAAAATCCCCCTATCTAACAGTCTTGTACTGGAGTACTACTTGACAAAAGAGCATATAAAAAAGTTATATATTTTGACGTTGTTATTTCTTATATAAATTATTTTCCTACATGTATGAATGAAAAAATCTAAAATATACCATGGACTTCAATGGGATTTTAGGCTTTAGTCAATGAGCACTCAAAATGCTATCTTAGAAGAAACAGCAGTTACACAGTGAGAGATTGAAAGAATTACTGATTGAAAGGAACCTAAAATTGGATCCATCGCCATGCCGATTTCTGGCAATAAAGAAAATTGCCAAAACTGCATGTCTAATGTCAAATCCAAATTGTAAAGATAGGCTGACCTTCAAGTGTAAATTTGAGTTTTTCCGTCACACAGGTGAAATTGTAGGTGTTGATGAGGATCTTGAAACATATATTTAGAACATTATTCATTCTCAATTGATATGAATGTTTAGTTGTCCTATAAATATATCGGCCGACTTTCGGTAAACTAAGAAAATCCAATTGAGACTGATCTTGTGGTAATATCTATTGTGGCCGACACTCTGACACCGTATATGACATTGAGATAAAATCTTACCAAAAGCTAGAATCAGGATTCCATTGAAAAGTCAAGGACCAACAGATTAGAGTTTGGTCGGAAGTTCTCAGTTGCAGCATCGTAAGGCATTTTAAGAGAGAGAGAGAGAGATTGAGAGAGGAAGAGAATTAAGGTTTAATGTCGCGTTCAGCAATATAGCGACGATCAAACACAATTCTAAGTACTCAAGCTAATAACTTAGTAATCCTACACATTAAAACATACACACATTAAAACTTATGCAACAAACCGATTTTTCCTGACTAACCCAAGATGCAATCCTCCCTCGCCCGACTGAAAAGATCCTCCAAAGTAGTCGCTCGATAAAAAGCATCTCTTACAATCTTAAAATCTGTGCAGTCGGTAAGTCCCACCTCCATCGCGCCTCTCTCCATTTCTCCTGCCTCCATCCCCATATCAATTCCTTCCTCCACCTCCATCTCCGCCCCTCCAGTCACCTCGCTATCTGCCCCTTCCTCCACCTCTCTTTCCACCCCCCCCCCCACACACACATCTATCAAGATGGCGGAGGATCTAAGCGGTTGAGAAAGAACAGCTCCGCTCAACCGGCCTTTTTTGGACGTATGTAGAGTCATTTTCCAGTCCAATTTGATGCTGCATGGATCATGAACACTGTACGAACATAATTTGATTGTGATATCAGTGAATTTATCATCCTGAACTGCACGACAGCTGCAAACAGAACTTAGCAAACTGTGGCACTGTCGAGTCTAGGTGTGAGGAAAAAAAAAATGGCGACTGGCAAGGGGTCCGCGGTCGATCGCAAACGCGGTAGAGCCGTCCTAGACCGAAGCCTAGACGATAACGTTGAGTTGACTAGCCTGAACCCTATGAAAAAACAGGCATCATTGCCGGATATTAGTGCACTGACTTTTGGCCGTGGTAAAAAACAGGCAGCGCTGAACATACAGGACTTGATCGTATCCACATTCTCCGGTCAAGAGTTCCAGGAGAAAATCACACCAAACCTTGTGGAGGCTCTTGAACCTATAATACACAACGCGGTTGAAAACGCGGTTGATAAAGCCATAAGCAAGGCCATATCTAAGGCTATGTCACATATATTAGATAAAGTAGTCACTCCGATGCAAAAACAAATTGATGAAAAATCTCAGCAAATTGAAGGCCTACAAGAGGAGCTCAAACAAGTGCGTCTGCAAATGGATGACCACGAACAGTACAGTCGAATGAACTGTGTCCGACTTCTGAAAGTCCCAATGACCGAGTCTGACATATCCAACACAGAGAATATTGTGATCGATATCTTTAACAAGCGCCTGGAGGCCAATATCAGTAAAGATGATCTGGAGCACTGCCATATTCTCGCACCGCCACGTGATGGAAAATGTAACGTGTTCGTGACATTTGTTAACTATAAAGCCAAGGAGAGAGTGATGACAAATAAACGAAAATTAGCTGGAACCTCGGTAGTTCTCGTTGAGGACCTAACCAGGCGACGACATCATATAATGATGAAGCTGCTCGAGCTACGGAGAGAAGGTGCCATTCACTCATGCTGGTCAAAAAAAGGAAAGATTTTCCTGAAGAAGAACGAGTTTGGTCCAGCAAGAAAGGTGCACGACGAATCAGACGTGATGCTGCTCAGAGGCTCACATTCAGAATCACTCCATAATCGAACCGTTATTCCTTCCCAGCATGCACAAGAGCAATCCTTCCAAGCTGCAACTGTACTGATACCAGCCTTGCAACAAGTACCACAAGTATTAGCCGTCCAACATGTGCCACCAGTATCAGCCTCTCAACATATAGTACCAGCCTCTCAACATGTACCATTAGGTTCAGCCTCTCAACATGTACCACCAGTATCAGCCACCCAACGGATATCAGCCTCTCAACATATACCACCAGTACCAATCCATGAGCATGTACCCCAGGTACCAGCATCCCAACCTGTACCACTAGTAACAGCAGGCAACAGCCACCTCACCTGATGAGTGAGTGAACTGATTTATTCTATGTCACTAACAGTCCTGCTATGTAATTAGTTGTATTTAATGTTGAAATTATACACCATAGGGTCACATGGCCACCCATAATGATGACTTAATGGTGATATTCACATACTTGAAGTAACCACCCATCAGTTTCCAATTTGATATACATAAGTTGCAGACATTCCTCACAATGTGTACAATATGCACAAGTAGGGTCACATGGCCAATTTGACATATATATAATTATATATGCTGTTGACATACACTATGCACATGTAAGGTTTCATGGTCATCCATAATGATGATATTTTAATGGTAACCACAAATCAGGCTCCAATCTATTATTGAAATTCTTCACAATGTGCATAATATGTACATGTAGGGTCACATATTCACCCTTGATGATGTCTTACTGGTGATTATAAAATAAGTTGATAAAATAATCACCCAACAGTTCTCAGCTAAATATATATTATAATGCCGATATTTATCACAATATGTACAATATGCACAGGGTCACTTGATCACCCATATTGATATTCTATTGGACATAATTGTGATGACAATGTGATGACTAAAAGTCTATTCAGTTAGATATGCATAAACTGTTGGCACTCATCACAATGTGTACAATATGCACATGTAGGGTCACATGGTCACTCATAATGATGACTTAATGGTGATATTCACATACTTAAAGTAACCACCCATCAGTTTCCAATTTGATATACATAAGTTGCAGACATTCCTCACAATGTGTACAATATGCACAGGTAGGGTCACATGACCAATTTGATATATATATATATATGCTGTTGACATACACTATGTACATGTAAGGTTTCATGGTCATCCATAATGATGATATTTTAATGGTAACCACAAATCAGGCTCCAATCTATTATTGAAACTCTTCACAATGTACATAATATGTACATGTAGGGTCACATATTCACCCTTGATGATGTCCTACTGGTGATTATAAAATAAATTGATAAAATAATCACCCAACAGTTCTCAACTAAATATATATTATAATGCCGATATTTATCACAATATGTACAATATGCACAGGGTCACTTGATCACCCATATTGATATTCTATTGGACATAATTGTGATGACTCAATGTGATGACTAAATGTTTATTCAGTTAGATATGCATAAATTGTTGACACTCAACACAATGTGTACAATATGCACAGGGTCACTTGATCACCCATATTGATATTCTATTGGACATAATTGTGATGACTTAATGTGATGACTAAAAGTCTATTCAGTTAGATATGCATAAATTGTTGACACTCAACACAATGTGTACAATATGCACAGGGTCACTTGATCACCCATATTGATATTCTATTGGACATAATTGTGATGACTTAATGTGATGACTAAACGTCTATTCAGTTAGATATGCATAAATTGTTGACACTCAACACAATGTGTACAATATGCACAGGGTCACTTGATCACCCATATTGATATTCTATTGGACATAATTGTGATGACTTAATGTGATGACTAAAAGTCTATTCAGTTAGATATGCATAAATTGTTGACACTCAACACAATGTGTACAATATGCACAGGGTCACTTGATCACCCATATTGATATTCTATTGGACATAATTGTGATGACAATGTGATGACTAAAAGTCTATTCAGTTAGATATGCATAAATTGTTGACACTCAACACAATGTGTACAATATGCACAGGGACATAATTGTGATGACAATGTGATGACTAAAAGTCTATTCAGTTAGATATGCATAAACTGTTGGCACTCATCACAATGTGAACAATATGCACATGTAGGGTCACATGGTCACCCATAATGATGACTTAATGGTGATATTCACATACTTGAAGTAACCACCCATCAGTTTCCAATTTGATATACATAAGTTGCAGACATTCCTCACAATGTGTACAATATGCACAGGCTAATTAGTAGTAATATGTATCGTTTAATGCTAATAATCAAATACTTGTTGAAATTACCACCTATCTTGTCTACAATTAGATATCTATGCTGTTGAAACCTGATCCGCCCCATGGGAGATAAACTAGTTATTTTAAATGTTGTGTTGAAACCTGATCCGCCCCATGGGAGATAAGCTAGCTATTTTAAATGTTGTGGCCGAGATTACCTCCCCTTAACTGTACAAGGCATAAAGAGTACTAGTATTCAAATATATTAACTGTTGAATTGGTGGTAATAAGTAACACCTCTTGGGAATGTGCATTTTATTTTTATGTGAAAATAATGCTACCAATTGTCATCAAATCCTTCCCACTAGTGGCGCACGTCAACCGCCATATAGTGACCTGATCTACTTTATGAATACTCCGGCACTCTTTCAGCATTAATAATAGCTAATGTTATATATATATATGTATGTGTGTGTATATGCATATGAGTGTGTGTACGTATGTGTGTATATACATGTGTGTATATATATGTATGTATGTATATATATATGTATATGTATATATGTGTGTGTATGTATATATATATGTATATGTAAGAAATAAAACTACACAAAATTTAAAGTTAGAGCTAAACTGAATATTGCTCTGTTAAACTGTATATTATGATGATGCCCTAATGGTGACAACTAAATACTTGGTGAAGTAACCACCCACCAACCTTCAATAAGGAATATATATACATTGTTGAATTTTTTCACAATGTATATTATATGCACAGATGATGTCTAATTGGTAGTAATATGAATCGATTAATGGTAATAATCAAAAACTTGTTAAAATAACCATCTAACGTGTCTACAATTTGATATAAATATATCGCAGGCATTCATTACCTGTGTATAACATGCACAGGTAGGGTCACATGGTCACCCAAAATGATGTCTTAATGAAATTTCTCATAATGTGTAGAGATATATATATATATATAAATTGTCGAAACTACCCACAATGTGGTCAGTTCCGGTATGGTCAATATTAATGATGATGGCTTAATGATGGTAATTAACAACTTGGTCAAGCAACCACCCACCAGTCTCCAATTAAAAAAAAAAAATATTTATATTGTTGAAATTTTCATAATGTCAATTACATGCACAGCTGGGGCCATTAGGTCACCCATAATGAATATGGTAGTAATATGTATCGATTAATGGTAATAATTAAATACCTATTGAAATAACCACCCATCATGTCTACAATTAAATGTTTATGTTGTTGAAATCAGAACTGCCAGAAAGGAGATAAGTCAGATATTTTAAATATTGTGGCCGTGATTGCCTCCCCCTGACTATACAAGGCATAATGTGTACCTGTATTTAAATGTATCAAGTGTTGAATTGCCCAGCTGCATCAAATATTGTAGATAACGCTGAATTGTAGTTATTTGACCAACAACTGATATACAACCGGTTGGAGCGTACCTGCCAATGGAAGCATGGAGTTATTCTCTTGTCGACGAACTCCGCTTCTTGTCACTGATGTTTTACTCCTCATTATGCTTTTTTGATAATTACTCTACCTTTCACTTTTATGTATGGTATGTTTGACAGTTTATGTAAATCTGTAGTGTGCAATGTATTACTAAATATTTATTCGAATATGTGCAACTATGTTAGTTCCCGATTGATACCCAATCTAAATGTATGTTTTCCTTTGGAAAATGGGTAACGATCTTCAATCATATAGGGTATCAATAGGGGCCTTCTACCTGAGGACACACAGTTGTAGTCGTGGAACTAGAAATCGTAACACTAATTTATGGCTAGGTAATCCCAATTATATTGAATGTTTAAGCTGCAATCTCAAATCCTTTATAGTTTTTGCAACTCTCTTGGCTCTCCAAGGCATATACCAAAACAGCAACATTATTATGATCCTCTTATTATTACTCATTATTTGTGGTGACGTTGATCTTAACCCAGGGCCCGACACCTCAACCCAAATTGATGGACTAAGGATCCTTCACCTAAATGCCCGCAGTATACGAAATAAGATCTCGTATGTGGAAGACATAGCCGAAGACTTCGACATAATGTGCTTCACTGAAACGAACCTGGATCAATCTGTTGATGAAAAAAACCTTATTATAGAAGGATTTAATAAACCATTTAGAAAAGATCGGGACCCATTAGCACTGAATCCGTGGGGTGGGATACTAATATATACTTCCACACAGCTTAAATGCAACCGTCGGCCAGACTTAGAAATTAACTTGATCGAAACAATTTGGATAAAAATTGAACTAAAAGGAAAAGATATCCTACTTAACGTATCTTACATTACTCCAAAGAGTCCAGCCTTTATATATGAAAACTTTGAAAATATGGTCGAAACTGCGCTGGATACTAATTCAAACCTTGTACTATGCGGGGATCTAAATGACGATCTGTTAAACGACAACTCACGTTATCTGAGCCACATTTGTGACCGTCTTCATATCAGTAATATTATAAAAGAGCCCACCAGAGTAACAGCCCATTCGGCCACATTGCTAGACCCAATCATCATTACTGACACCATAAACGTTCAAGACTGTGGAGTAATAAGGGTTGACGGAGATATAAGTGATCACAGGGCTACCTATATCGAGGTTCCAGTGAAACATAACTTGAAACATGCATACAAGAGACAAGTTTGGGTATATAAGGCAGCAAATTTCGAGCTTTTCAATAATTTGATATCCGATTTCGACTGGACAGCAACTCTGGAAAATTCAAAAGATGTTGATGAAGCTGCGGAAAAATTTACTAATCAATACCTGGAATTTGCTAAGATGAGTATCCCATATAAAACTGTGACAATACGACCCAAAGATAAACCTTGGTATGATTCTGACCTAAGAAAAGCAATGAGAAAGCGTGACAGACTGAAAAAAAAGGCACTTAAGACTAATAGACTTCTAGACTGGAACAAATACAAACGCAGTAGGAACCAAGTTAATAACATGAAAAAATATGCCCAAACTAATTATTACAATAACATTGAAAACCTACTGGAAACTTCGAAAACAAATGACCCAAAATTTTACTGGAAGACATTGAAGAGATTCGTTAGCGATCCTCAAAATACATCTGAAATCCCCCCTTTAAGAGTACAAAAAACTCTGGACAAACGGAATCCATCTGTTTTAGTGATATAGACAAAGCGAATGCATTGAATAATTTCTTCGCTTCCATCTCCACTATAGATGATTCGGCTGCCGACTTACCTCAGTTCGAGTATAAATGCGACAGCTTACTAAACAGTATTGCCATTAATGAAGACGAAGTTTGTGATATTATTAATAGCATCGAATTGAATAAAGCAGTAGGTCCAGACGCAATCAGCCATAGAATGCTTAAAGGTTGCGTCAAAACCATTGCTAAACCACTGTGTCAGTTATTTAACATGTCACTAACAAGCAAACAATTTCCTAAATGTTGGAAAAATTCAAATATATTACCTATTTTCAAAAAACAAGATCGACATCTCCCTTCTAATTATCGTCCTATATCGCTGCTGAGTTGTGTTTCAAAGATAATGGAAAGAATTATATTCAAACACATCTATAATCATTTCAACTCACACAACCTATTTTATAAGTACCAGTCCGGTTTTCTCCCTGGACATTCAACTGTTTACCAGCTTATTGAAATCTATGATAGTATTTGTAAAGCCCTAGATGAAGGCACAAACTCATGCATGGTTTTTTGTGATATATCTAAAGCCTTCGACACTGTATGGCACAAGGGGTTACTGTTCAAGTTGAAACAATATGGAATTGCAGGTGCATTATTGAATTGGATGAAAAGCTATCTTGAGGATCGATCATCAAAAGTTGTTGTGGGAAATTCAAACTCCAATACACAAAAAGTAAATGCAGGAGTTCCACAGGGTTCCGTATTAGGCCCTTTGTTATTTCTGATATACATTAACGACATAGCGGACAAACTTATAAGTCTTACCAGACTTTTTGCAGATGACTCTTGTTTGCAGTTCACGTCAATTCACATTTGTGATATTGAAAGTGTAGTTAACCGGGATCTACAGTCCTTATTGGAATGGTCAAAACAATGGCTTCTGAACTTTAATGCCCTAAAAACCATTTTAATTCTGTTCTCAAATAAGACTTCCCCAACATATCCTAAAATCTATTTTGACCATTGTCTCCTTCAGGCTTCCACCAACCATCGTCACCTAGGCCTGATCCTACAAGACAACTGCAAATGGAGTAGCCACATCAATCACATTATCAATACCGCCTCTCAACGCATTGGAATGATGAGAAAACTGAAATACCAGCTTGGCAGACAGGCATTATCTCAAATATATCTATCATTTGTCAGACCCATGTTAGAATACGGTTCTGTGATCTGGGATGGATGCACATTAGAAGAAGCGGATCGACTAGAAAAACTTCAATTTGCTGCAGCACGAATTGTTTCCGGTCTTCCTGTTTATGCCAGTAGAGAGTCCCTATTGTTAGAAACTGGCTGGGAAACCTTGGCAAATAGACGAAAAATTGCAAAATTGAAAGTAATGTACCAAATTCACAATGGAGAAAGTCCCGACTATATATATAATTTAATGACACCCCAAGTAGGACAAACCACTCCGTACAACTTGAGGAATGACGCAAATTATGCGACACCCCGAACACGTTTAAATATATCCAAAAATTCATTTATCCCGTCAGCTATTCAGGAATGGAACAAACTTAGTTACGATACAAGAAACAAACCATCCACTTCTGCCTTCCACCACTCATTAGCTAAGAAAACTCGTATATCTAAATACAGTTTGATAGGTTCAAGGAAACTTAACATTGTACTAACCCAACTAAGACATCAATGCAGCCAATTGAACGCAGATTTAATGAGAAGGAATTTGTCTATTACATCTAGCTGTAGATGTGGAGAATCAAGAGAGGATGCTTATCACTATTTCTTTATTTGTCCCTTATATAACAATCTAAGGGATGAATTACAAAACGACTTGCCTCCAAACTATAACCTCCAAGATATATTGTCGGGAAACGAGTCATTCACAAATGAAATGAATAATAATATGTGCAAGTCAGTTTTAACATTTATTAAGAACACCTCAAGATTCAATTTGTAGCACGATTACGACGTAGTTACCTCAGCTGAAGGATTAGTATATACTAGTACCCAGTTCTGTTAGAATCCTAGCACGCTACAGTCAAGTTGCCACCATATACTCAATAATCTGTTATAGTTTTTCTCCCCTGTAAGTTGCTAAAAATGCAAATCTAAAACTTATTTCATTTGTGACATGTATATATTCACACAGGTTCAGCCAAAACGTCATTATTTTTGTTGTTGTAAACACATGTTATGTATCCATATTTGTAGGGAGAGGGGTGAATAAGTTGATTATAACTTGACCCCAATCCCATGTACTATAATTTGTACAATAAATAAGTTTAAACAAACAAACAAACACACATCTGCTCCTTCCACCTCGGCCTCTACTCCCACCTCTGCCTCTGCTTCTGCTTCCACCTCTGCCTCCACTCTTCCCCCCCCCCCACCTCTTCGGCTCCCTCGTATTTGACATCCAAATACCGCCCTTACTGTCTTTGTGCAGGAGGCAAAGAAGCCCTCAATTTCCTCTCTGCCATTTTGGCTCTTGCTCTTATACTATTCTCCCAATTCTCCACAAATACCTTGGCTGAACTGTCATCTGCAATGAAATGATGATGGTTTATCTCGGAGGGTAATTGTCAGAGAAAAGCAGTATATAAAGGTGAGATACCCACACCGATAGCCGTGCAACTTACATGCAAAATGTCTCCAATCGTCCATTTCTTCTGTGTGGCTGAGTGCATGAACACGGCGGGGAACCGTATTGCCTAAATCCCATGCACTCAAAAATCCATTCTGTTACATTCTGTTCTTTGGTGGATAAAATAGTGGAATATATTAGAAATTATGTCACATAGAAAAAATGATTCTGTAACGTATAACAGAATTTCTAACAGATTTCAATATATTATTCCCCATAGAACAGAATATATTTTACACGTAGATTAACAGAATGGGTTTTAGTGTGGTATTGCATAACTTCACTTGGTATTGAATGGATTGACTCGGATAAAAATCGCACTCAACCTAGGGAATATCGTTCAACTGCTCCACAAACGGAGCTTAACCGAGAGCGACTGTTTGCTGAGGTAGAATACGCCAGCTTGCGCCTGCGTATATGGACCCAGTGAGCAGGTTGCAAATGGACGACGTTGTTTATTCGACATTGTACTTTCCAGTTTTACTCTGAGAAAGGAGTCGTTAAACTAAAAAAATCCTTAACGTTAGTAAAACCAAGAATTAGTTCTGTTTCGTGCAGACAAAATACCAAAGTTTTATATTGTGAACACAATTAAAATGATGTAGAACAGCGTCAACGGACTTTTGATATTGGACTTTTGTCCGCTTTTAGCATTGATTTTTAAATATATTTAAAACATGACACATTGAACCAAAATAATATTTCGATGTAATATCACGGAAGCTATGGTGACTACGAATACAAGTCCGTCATTCAATATTCAGCCGTCGTCCATCAAAGAACTTTCGCGTCCATAATGCAATGGCTTAATTCATATAATAATAGCAATAGCACCAAATAAAGAGAACAAATCATAGCATACATAGCACTAGGCTAGTTTCCTGAAAGAAGCGGTCCACAGTTTTCAATGATGACAGCAAGGCATCATGCTACAAAATATCAAATCAGTATCGCTGATCAGTATTCTTAATAAAGTCGTTATTTAGAGTATGACGTAGCTCAGTCACGCTTTAATTGTGACTGTTCACATGAACACTATAAGGATCTTGAAATTCATGTGTTCATTCAAATCGCATCTAAATTGCCTGAAAGCTAAGTACACGGAAGCACTTGATTTGTTGAAGGTAGTTGCCAACTATAAGTGGAAAAGAAATCAGCAAACACTTCTCCATTTATATCGATCACTTGTTTGTTCCAAACTTGATTATGGCTCTATTATTTACAACGGTGCATGCAATCAAACTTGGCAATGCTAGGTCCTATTCTCCATCAAGGACTAAGACTTTGCCTTGGAGCGTTCAGAACATCCCCTAAACCTAATATGTCGAAGCAGATAAATTTCCTTTAAAACTTCGAAGAATTAAACTATCACTGCAATATATCAGAAAACTGCGATCAAATCACTCAACTTCCGCACATAACTGTGTTTTCAAACCTCAATTCGATTTAAAGAAACCATCCATTATTCCACCTCTTGGAATTCGTATGAAACCACACATTGTAGCAGCTGGTATTGAGCTTAATCAAATTTAAACTAACAAGCTCTTACCAATTCCACCATGGTAGTTAGTCCAACCAGAAGTAGATATTACACTAACGAAATATAAAAAGGGAAACACGAGTCAGCTATTTTATACACAAGAATTTGGTCTGCTGAGGGAAAAATACAGACCACTTCAATAGCATGTGCTACTATGTTTAGTTCCAAAACTAAAACCTGTCCACTACCAGGCAAAAGTCCGATATTCGCTGCAGTAGCAAAAGCTATATTGTTGGCTTTGGAAGGTATTGGGTCCACTAAAAGGAAATAGATATGTCATATTCTCAGATTGACTGTCATGCTTCAACTCAACTTCAACTCATCCCACTATCTTGAATATTTTACAATTACATGACTGTAGATTTGGTCAACAGATTGACGTTGTGTTTTGTTGGTTGCCTTGCCACTTGGCATCAAAGGTAATACTGAGGGTGATAGAATGGCTGAGGCAGCCCTAGATGATGAGGTTGATCCTGTTGGAATCCCATATAGCGATTTCAGACCCTCTGTCTGTACGTACGTGAGACGGCTGTTTCAATCTTTATGAGATGCTGTGAATAATAACAAACTTCTTGAGTTGAAAAAAAGACTAGGCTATACTCATCTGAACAGCCAGAAACGTTTCGATCAAGCCATGATCAGGCGATGTATAATCGACAATACACGATTAACTCACGAACATTTACAAAAAAAAGGAGACAGTCCCAAGGTGTATTCCATGCCACGAAGATTATTGGCTTGAATACTTAGAATTTTGCTTGATCGGCGCTATATAGCTGAAATATTGCTGAACGCGATATTAAACCCGAATTATCTCTCTCTCTCTGCATGTATTCATACAGCCCCTGGCCCCAGGTTACGAGGAATGAGACAAACGTTACGAAACGTTGTAACGCCATAGATCTTGAACACTACGCTCGTGTTTTTCTATTAGCATGCGACGTGTCGCCAAATTTGAGAAACGTTGAGTGGAGGCGCTTGATTATATAGCCCCAATTTCGGCAATAATGCTTCAGACGTTGATTAAAATCGTCACATTTAACACCGGATATAGAAAATGCTACTGGACGAGATATATATTCGCCATATGCAGGTCCCTCTGGTATATTACTGTACAGATAAGGATAGTTTACGATTTCGAAATTGTATTCATTTCTTGGTGTTGTGTTGATTACTTCTGGATTGCAGGGCTATTAACTTGTTTTTGTTGGAATACTTAGAATTTTGTTTGATCGTCGCTATATAGGGGAAATATTGCATTAAGCGACGTTGAAACTTAATTCTCTCTGTTGCGGTATAATCGGTGTGAGAGAAGGCCCGCTTTGTTTTTTATAGATATATAGGTCGAAATAATATGTGCCGTTGGGGTCATCTGTAGTTTTCTTCGAATCCAGTGAAAGTGGATATATATCCTTTTTCTGCGTCATTTATATAGCGATTATCCACAGGAATAAGATCGTCTATATTGCGAGTGATGAAAGAGAAGGAACGGGCTTTGAAAGTATCTGTTTTTGAAAGAGTCTACAAAGAGCCGTATTCATAAGAGAATTAGTATTCATATATGGAATACCTATATGCTGTTGATATATTGTATATATATTCTCGTCAGATCACCGAAGTGAAGCAACGTTAAGCTTGGTCGATACTTGAATTGGTGACCGGGTGCTGTACTGGCTTGGCTGATCAGTGTCCAGGGTAATAGGAACTGTGAGCACTCGTGTTCTGGAACCGTAGTGATATAACTGAAACAAGGCTGAAAACAATGTTAAACCCTACTACTCACTCACTCGTTGATATTATTATTGAAAAATTTAAGCAACTCTATAAACACAGCAACATCTCATGAACTGATATACAAGCAAGAGTGCTTTATGGCTTCTGACATTAATATATCGACGATCAGGTTTATGAGCACCGATACTATTTATTAACTAAGCTCCTGGTGAGGGATTGTTATATAGAGAGTGGATACATATCTGTAAGGTATTTGTCCTTTCGCATCAAGTTCTTCTGTAAGACATTTTGAGTTTGTCAATATCCACAAGCATTCACTGCGAGAGTTCTTAGAAATTGTGGTGAAATGCTTTTCCCAAAATGCTTTTACCTCCTAAAGTACTCTCGTCAACAGGTTTGGAAGAAGCTTGGTGGTGCAGCCTCTAGAACCAGCTATGAATGATTTATGCATTTTGTGAGTCCAGCACACTTTCGGTATATCGTTATGAGTGGGTGGAAGACATCTTTCCTTTAGAAACGTTTGTGGTTGTTAAATAAATCTTCCAGAGTAACTGTTGTTTGGGAGTAAGTAGACGTATTCGGCAACTGTGTGAAAATACTCAGTTATTTATTCCAACATCTGGTAATAGTAATATTTACATAATCAATATAATTCTATCATTTGGAGCTTTGTCCGCTGGATATTTGCTAACTTATTGCGAACTGGTGTTTCTCGGTACTTCTTTTGCTTGGGGAGGGGCTATCTACGTCACTATAGGATCTGAGCTTTACCAAAAGTCGGGTAGCTTTTCAGCAAGCTTAAAATGAAATAATTTTACTAACGTAGCATCTAAGGGAAGGACCCTTTTGGCGTGAATTTCATCCAAGTGTTCCTAATGGTTGTCGAGATATTGTAGTTCAGTACTTGAAAGGAGTACAAATAGCTTTGATGCAAGAGCTTTGATGATGTCAGGCGGTGAAATAAGGATAAAGTAGTAATAAAATGCCAGTTAAATGGTCATCGACCTTTGACCTATGGAGATGGAGTGAAGGCAAAGGTCACTGGGTGCACTTCCGGTAACGTGACCCCGGGATGTATTTCTCCATTGTGAGACGATCACGTTAGGGCCTCAGTGATAAGCTTCCACGGAGAGAAAGTATTCCCATGTCGAAGTCGGTGAGACTTCAATTACGCTTGTTGCCGCTCCGCCCGAATCAATGCATGTCCTATGCAGCCAGAGAACTGAAGGGTGGTACGTAGTCATCTCGACCACGACACTCACATAATATGAAAGGCTGAAGATGAATGGGTTGCAGGTTGAGCCGATACATTCATTCATTCAATACAAGTCTGTGACATTTACCGGGACCGTCATTTTCTCCCGTTTTCTCATGAACGCTAGACACAAGTTGCGATTGATATTGTCAAATATACCTCATTTGAACCTGTTGTAACATATGTCACTCTCACGGATTTTCAGGAAACTTGATGGCAGTCTAGAGGCGGATTACATCGTTAAACTAAATAGCACTATTTCAACTTTTGTACACAAATGTTATCTTGGAGAAAGAAGAAACCATGAGCAGCGATTGGTCCATATTATACCTCATCTGGTCATCATGCACATTCGAACTAACTTGCTCACATCGCGAATGGAAATTTTGTTTTGACAGATTCCAATTACACCCTTGCCTTCAATGGTCGCCTTCGATACTATTACCTAATTCCCATCAGTAGTAGCCCGAAACCAAATCCTCCATTGTTTACATCACATCTTAGTATCCCACAGTAGCCCCTCTAGAGCTTCTGACAGTGCGATCGTCTGGTTGATAGTAGCAGGCGTTCACGTAACGTGTCATACGGTTGACCGGGATGACATAATGAACTGGTTACTCCCCATCACCACATCTCATTTATTCCTGGTCCGTGCCCGTACCGTGCACCTGGAATTGATAGGGAACAATAAACGGAGGGAGTAACGGAAGTCATGAATATGAACACTGTTAGTAGGATCTATAATTTTAAAACATGGGGTGATAAAAAGATGGATTTCTTTTCTCTCTTCGAATATCAACATTCACTACTGGCCATTTGAATTCTTTGAAGCTTGTGAACAATTAATGATTTTAGTTATAAAAGAACTGAAAGCCACAAATTGACTGGTCATTATTTGTAATATATCACACACTGAGGACGCTGCAAACAAGGAAATTCGTGCCGAGACAACCAATCTAAACAAATTAATATCCTATCAATGCTCCCCAGTCGTACATGTATATGTCGCTATGTAGGATCTTACTGTTTCAGTTAAATTTGGTATTTAGAGCGCCCAGGTCATGAATGTTTTATGACATCACGGCCGCATTTTAACTACTTTAAACGGGAAGGAGGTAGGGTCATCGTCTCCGCCGCAACCCAAGGTTTATGCCAGGGACTAGTCCATATCAATACCCCGCATTATGACGCCAAACTGACGAGAACGCGGCAACATCAGAAAATATCAGTGGTGTCTGATTCGGCTGAGCCAAACAAAATGCCCCTACCAGTAGATTCCCTTAAAAAAACTATGAAGATTTCTCTGGATAGGTTGACACACGCGTTACTGCAAGCCGGTTAGATCCCACAAGCGACATATCCAAATTGGAGAGCAGATAGGATTTAACTTGAATTAGACTGCGAACCAACCAAAGTACATGTAGGCGATCAGTTAAAATGGCCAGCTTTTAGTCTAATTGGCACCACGTGCTGCATCAATAATACGAAATCTATGACAACATAATTACCCGGTTCATCGAGTTTCTTGGCTATTTATGTCAACGCATATTCCCTCTTGTTTTGCCCCCAGAGCACGAATGATCAGAAACTTTCATTAGTGGATATTTGGAAGGAGGACATAATATTTGGATTTGGTCAAGTACCCTACAGAATTTAGTGTTTTTATTAGCAATATTTCATATTTACCGAATGCGATGTCAAGGCAGAAGGTCAAACCTTGGAGTCTGTTTAACGGATTTCGAGTATTATTATAGAACTGGAAAAATGATTTTCCTAAGACAAGGTGAACGACAGTGGTATGAACGATGAGGTGTGTGGTGCAATATTTGTAATGGCCAATTTTGGGTTTGACCAGCTGAGCGCCATTTTGAAAATACTTTTGAACAGTACTAATTTAAGTTAATTCTGAGCGGGATCTGTCAATTGTATGTGTTTACCAGAAGACTATTCTGTGAAGTCATATGACGCAGTCAGTATGTCGGCACCTCTTCCCACTTCCCTTATATGTGTTGTAATTCAATGTTTATATTTTGTATAATAGTGTTGTTTGTATATTTGTGAATGTGAATAAAAATAATTATGAAAAAACACTTTCATAGAGTTCCCGGCCATTTGCTTACGCCATCGTGCACGAATGAAATTTAGATAAGCAGATAGCTCCAGTTTGCGCCGGGCTTAATGTGAACGATTTATAACAATCCATACACATTGACTGGAGCAATAACACACATTGTTTTCAATGATTTTCTGTTGTGGATGCCGCAGCGACGTTAGTCTATGGCCTGTTGACCTCAGTCGAAAATGGAGGTCGAGGTCAATGGCCACTGGCATAAATATCAGAAAAGTCACTGAAAATTACTCCTGTTTTGTGAGTAGATTCATTAAAGAGGAAGGATGTATCCCGTACCAAAAGTGAGGAAAGGTCAAGGTCAGTGTGACCCCATTGACGTTAAACCTTAATTCTCTCTCTCTCTCGCTCTCAAAAAAAAAACAAGAAATCGTTAAAAGACGCATTTTGTTTGTCAGTATAAATACATTACAGAGAAGATGACGTGCCCCATAACAAAATTGAGTTCAGGACCAAAACACAAGGTCAATATGACCTCAAATAGGGAATCACTGAAAATCGCAATTTTGTGTTAATTGAACGCAACATAACACGGGTGGCGGAAAACGATGGCGACGACGATGAGAAGAAATGATATGACCTCACAAGCAAATATACTGAGTGCATATTTCTGAAAAAACATCACAAGAACGGAAACAAATTCCTGTGATGACTTTTATCCTAGCCTCGGTTTTACTGTAGCTGCGTATGTGAGCAACTTGAATAGCACGACCACATGGCCCCTGGCACCGGATTAAGATATAAACATTTAAGATCGAAGATGTAATAGCTCTATCAAGTCTGGAAGACACGTTCCAAACAAGGGAGTATAAATAGAATGCAAATTGTTATTCAGAACACATAACCGCGAGTCCCGACGCCGATAAAGCGCTTCATTCTCCACCATGCTTACCAGTCAAAAAACTGCAATCACAATGAGTTGTACAGAGGGCAAGCCTCGGATGCGAAACGTCCACCATGGCCAGATAACTAGTCTTTTGTGTTAAATGCCGTCATTTACATCTGACGACGATACAGCTCACCAATCTCCAATGTACGAGTTGTCACAGCGAAACAGCTCACCATTTACCAGTATACGAGTTGTCAGAGCATTTCCATCATAGCTCTCTAGATTTGTATCTAATACCGCTTATGCCGGTGCTAGGGGCCGTGTGGTCATATCATCCAAGTTGCCGCATGAACAGGTACAATAAAAGCGTACCTGACATACAACACATATCACGAATCGTTAGATTCTTGGTATGTGCTTTAGAATAGGTTAACCAGTAGACTATTCTGTGAAGTCATGTGACGCAGTCAGTATGTCGGCACCTCTTCCCACTTCCCTTATATATGTTGTAATTACTATAAACCGACAACAAACGCAACATAACACGGCTTGAGCGGTATGAGATAGAAATATTTAATATCGAAGATGTAATAGTGTAATAGCCCTATGAAGTCATCTGATGAAAAATGATGAATTGTATATGTGACCGTTAGACAGAAAATCGGTCCAAACGAGAGAGTATTATTCAGAACACATATCGGTGAGTTTCGGCGCCGACCAAAAGCTTCAATCTCCACCATGTTTACCAGTCACAAAACTACAATGAGTGGTACAGAGGGCAAGCCTCGGCGACGAAACGTCCACCAGCAGAATATCACCATATACAGGCAACAATTAAACATAAAACGAGTGTGCTTAAATACATTAGGGGAGACGATGTGTGATTGAGGTCAGGGTCACTAGACCCCAATATCAGGAAATCGTTGCAAATCGCATTTTTCTGCCAGAAAAGATACATTAGGTGAGACGATGTGTCACACAACAATGTGAGGTCATGGTCAAAAGTCAAGGTCACTGTGACCTCAAAATCAGGAAATCATTGAAGCAAAGTTTGGCTCTTGTTTTTTTCAGTCAATATCCAAAACTGGTGCTTTCGCTCAATCCAGTGCTTCCATTGTACAATCACTCATCCAGATAACGATAATGAGTCACTTATTAACAAAACTGGTTATTTGAGGGACACAGGACAAGAACCGCTGAAAAGGGAAAACATGTACATGGGAAGAACACGCGGAAGAACCACTGACTGTTCTTTTCTGTGACTCCAAATGTAGCTAGCGGTCTCTGTGCCAGATCATCACTGTTGCGGTATAAGCATCATAGCGACAAGGATAACTCAGTATTGGAAGGGGAACCTTCGACTTTTACTCATAATTGAATGAAGCCTGCCATCCTGTTCCCTGATATACATCTTCTCAAACAATGTTATAGGTGCAGACCACCCGCAGCTCTGTTATTATTTCTGGACGGCTCTGTGCGCAGATGAACTGAACACAGGCAAAGAAAGCAACCACGATATATATTATGAAAAGAACCACTAATACTTCCACACTGCAGCCCTAGATGATGAGGTTGATCCTGTTGGAATCCCATATAGCGATTTCAGTCTCTCTAACTGTACTTGTGTGAGACGGCTGTTTCGAATAATAACAAATTTCGTGGGTTAAAAAAACTAGGCTGTACTCAACTGAACAGCCAGAAACGTTTCGATCAAGCCATGACCAGGCGATGTATAATCGGTCATACACGATTGACACACGAACATTTACTATAAAAAGAGCCAGTCCCAAGGTGTATTCTATGCCACGAAGATCTCGCAGTGAAACATATTCTTATCGACTGTATAGATTTTAAGATTGTATGAGGTTCTTTTTATCGAGCTATTCTTTTTATCGAGCGATGATATTTTAGTCGGGTGACGGAGAACTGTGTCTTGGGTTATTTGAGAGAGATCGTTTTTTTGCATAAGTTTTAATGTGTGCGTGTTTTATGTGTTAGATTACTAAGTTATTGGCTTGAGTACTTAGAATTTTGTTTGATCGTCGCTATATAGCTGAATATTGCTGAACGCGACGTTAAACCTTAATTTTCTCTCTCCATACTTTAGATGCACTCTATAAACTGAATGACTGGCATAGATAGACGAACTTGAGCAGAAGCATGTTTTTTTTGTAATTTTCTTATCTTTTGTTAAATGTTATGAACTATTGGGCTTGTAAATCTACGAATTGAACAAAGGCTTGTACAATGGAATATAGATAAAAGATTGTTTTGATAGGCCGCGAAATCCGTACGGGAAGCGGTCCGAAAACTACAATTTTCATCAACTTCAGAAGTGTCATTCACTTATGATGTCGAGCATCTTATGTAAGAAGCTGAGTGAACTGCAGTATATTTCAACGGACTAAATGAAATTTTGAAGGGCCATTTTTTGGCGACTGATATATACTGACACATGGTATAAATGACTGAATAGAATTTAACGTCGCTTTCATATGTCAAACTAGCCCAGTAAACAGAAGAGAATTAGCATTCGTTCCTAATTATAAAATCTTAGGTACATATGTATTATAGCTCATGCCAAAGTGTCAAAGAGATTTGTCCAGTACCCAATGATGACACGTGCAAAAAACAAAACAAAAAATGCTACAAAATGAAGACGAAGGATCCTCCGGACATTCACTTTCAGACTAACTTGGCTCATTTCACTTGTATATAACAACCGACATCAAGTACAGTTTCTAGAAATCTTGAAACTCCTGAAACTTATAAAGATAATATCTTGGTGTTTTCCACTGTCCCTTTTTCGATCTTTTTTGCTCAAATTCGAAATTCTGCAAACAAAATTACAAATCAATCGTTTGTTCTTAGTAACAATAAACTCGGTCAAGCGAAAACGGGCCTGATCCGTGATAAGACTGATTTCTCTTGTTTGTTTGTTTTTTCTTCGTGGCTTTATTTTTATTTTTTTTGTAATGCAAATTACATTTGCTCTGTTTCTGGTGATCAGTGACGTATGTGTAGTACACTCAACATTTCGTTTCTACAAGTCGGTGAGTGAACAATGATACGACTGACTACCCATAGCCAGGTGCGCATAATTAAAACGGGCTGCATTACATCCTCGTATGACCCGGTGCCCAGAGGATTCGGATTTCCAAAATTGTCTCGAGCTGTTAATATATGCGAACATCGCTTCACCGTGAAATTTAACATTTTGGTCAGCGGGCCCTGTTTTTCTCATGTTATAAAAGCGTTTGATTCAATAAAAGCTGTTACAGTACCTCGAATAAAGTATTTAAACCCCCCCCCCCCAAATCACCAATTGGGCTGTTTCAACAGAAATTGAAACCAAAATCGGCTATCTGCTGGATAAATTGATTTAATTCGAGAAAATCAGAATGCGCGATTCTTCGAAATACACAGTATCCAGTTCTACCTGTTATTCTTCGGAGGGATTACGGTGTGTAGGGTTGTATTTACAAGTTTTTGCTGCAAGTTACAGTATACCCAGGTTCTGTTCATACCGGTTGATAGATATTAGTGTGATAATATGTAATAAGAATGACTATAATTCATATACCTCTGTCGTCTCCCAGGTTATTTCTCCCTCCAACACTACAGATCGATGTTCCGTGGAGCAACAGCTGGCCTCCCGTTAACTGACCTGTTGAGTTAATTGTCCTCGATTAAAGTGTTAAAATTCAAAACTCCCAACTTGTGCAGTAGAAACAATGTCAACAACAACCAAACTACTGAGCAGCATAGCACTATTTTCGCTTCGGGTCTTATCTGTATCATACGAGGACACATCATTTTGTAAGTTCACCTCCGCATTTCACATTAATGGATTTTACGTGTAGTGTACGGATCTCACATATGTTACTTTCGATATGTTATCCGGATTTTATTAAATTCGATTTGTCTCCGCTTCTCGCAGGCAAGAAGAATACGTACAATAGCAATGATAATGTGAACTGCACAATGGGATCAATGCATTTGAAGCTCGCAACAAATATGGATTTATATATAAGTGGGTATTTCAGGGATTATTTTTGGTGTTCAATGGCCTCGAGTGCCTAGGTTCCTTCGTTGTTTGGGCTGTGTTATCGTCAATCAGCGGACACCCGTGGGGTCCCGGGTGTTGAAAAGAATGGCTCCCTACCCGTGTGGTTTCCGGGTGTGAAAAGGAATAGGAAACAAACTCGTAATATGACTGAAATAGTTTTAAACGCGATGTTAAATCACTCACTCACCCGTGAATCAGCGATCAGTATGTTTATTTGGGTGTGTCTGTTTAGTCGACACTACCACATCCGAATTTCTTTATCTTCTCGTTGTATACATTTAAATTATATCTCTGGACTAGTTAATTTAATCATCGTATTTCCATTTATTAGTTGCAGTTCAGGATTGAACCGTTGTAATATGATCATTATGTCGGGCTTGGTACTACTATTGCTTGGGGTAAATGGCTAATTTCCTTAACTGCACGTACCTTCGCAATTTACATATACATGTATACCCTTTATAATTTATTTCGTCCTATATTTTTATTAAAGAGAGGGAAATGTAGTTAGCTGAACATTATTACTATCACGCAAATATTGTGAAATCAAATTAAATACTAAACTAAAATCCGCGATGTTCTCTCTCTCTCTCTCGTAGATAGACGTAGCTATATCTTGTATTGTTCTGTATACTGTGACGTTGAATGTGCGTAAACGCTGTCCAGGGAAATGTAGCTAACAATAATTCACTCTCAGTCCGATTATCAAATCGTACAAGTCTTCCAGAGAAATGTTAAACAGGTTAGTAATAACGTTTTTATCAATCAGGAATTCCGTATGATATTTCCAATGAACATGAACTCTCGATTTTGAAAGGGGAACAACTCTATCGGTCAAGTGGACTTTTGGAGGGAAGACCCCGATGTGACGGCTAAAGATGAACAGCAGAGTGGGGGATAGGCTTAAGCGCCCCCAATAATTTTGCCACAAGTACTCACTTCTCCACGTAATTTCCTGCAAGTAACTATAATGACGCTATTTCAGCAATGACCTTTCCTTTAAAATTTCAATTCAATTTTATTGTACCAGACACTCTGATATAGCAGTGTAGGAGATAACAAATATAACAATCACAGTTAAAACATGTACTCAATTACATGTAACATCGGAGTGCAATTTTGTGATAAAGGCCTAGCAAGTTAGTTATTAGGCTTGTGACAACTATATGTATGAGATATAGAGTTAATATGAACCCATTTTTGGGGGGTATTTGGCCGAACAAACTGGCACCGCAGGGGCCGTAGTTTGGCATATAGCAGGCCTATAAGCTGAGTTTTCCACAATTACTATTTTCGGCTATATACCTTATCAATTCCGTCATATAACACAACATTAATTTAATTGCGTACACGGAATTCCTGGACTGGTACAGCCGAAATATGAAGCCCACTAAACTTTAGTTTGGTGTGACGGGTTACATACAGGACTTCACGACTTAAGGAGACTGTAATGTGCATTGACAATTAAATTGGTGTCGAGTTACATACGCGATGTCAATTACTTTAATACTTCAATAGTTTAGCAAGTGCCCGCTAGCAAATATTTTCTTAATATTATGAAAAGTACTACAGCTACAGCTTTGAAAATTTGCAGTTTTCTAGATGCATATTTCCTCTCCAAGTTATATCAAATTAGTGATTGGTGATTAAATTGTTTTCACTCCAGATAAATAAAACGAAAATTTCGGGTTTTCTCAATTATCTCCTACTATTTCTGGTAATTTTTCTCCAATTCTACATTGATTCTGTTGGACCATGTGATGACCGACAATAATATGCAAATTTGAAGTTCAAATGCGTAACAGTTTTTTAAGTGTATCCGAAAACGGAAAGGGCGATAACTTTGGAACGGAGGTCAAGGTCAGGTCAAATCTTAGGTCAATTTATTCTTGTGCTATGGGGAACATGCATTTTACATTTCAGGATCATATAGTTAATACTTCTAGAGAAAATCAACTAAGACATTTTTTACATCACGTGATATTCAAGGTCACATCAAAGCCTCAGTTAAGTAATGGTAAACGAAAGCGTTCTATACGGAGAGTTGGTTTCAATACTGTCAGTGACCTACTTTCGGAGAAAATGGAGGCCATAATTTCGATGTTTGAATTGGTATTTCTTGCAAGGTCAAGGTCAAATTCTGGCTATGGTGGTGAACTCATGGTGTCATATAGTTCATCTATGCCAAGGTGTGCTCTAATTGGTATCAGCTGTTTACGAGTTGAGCTCGGATCTTTCACCTCAAATAAAAACGATTTTATAGGTCAAAGGTCCAAATCAAAAGAATATTCTCCGAGAGCTTCAAAGTGTTAATAAATGTACCAAATATGCAGTTGATAGATGTCCGTATTCAAAATTTATATAATTTGAAAAAAAAAAAAAATCAAAAGGGGAGTTTTCCCCCACAAACATGTCATGCAGACTGCCAATTTTGGAGAATGTCAGTAGTATCGTTTTAGCTGCACTCTGGCCACAAGCAAAACGCCTTAAGGGGAGAGAACTCGTAAACTGCTTGTCTGGCCTACATATTTTCTTGGAACATTATATGGGGAATTTCCACAAATACTTACAGCTCTCCAATGTCTGCTCCCATGTGTCTGGTCGATATTCACAAAATAAAATTCAAATTTACAGGCTTATATCTCATTAGGTCAAGGTCAAAGGTCAAAACTCTAAACTGTGGACTAAGCCCCTGACTGATATCTATAACTGTGCTTAATCTCATACCTCTATCTTCATACGTTTAGCAGATATTCGACTCTTAAGATTTTGCTTGGAATAATAATAATAACTAGACATTGTTGGTACAATGGCGTGGTCTTTCCCTTCTTAATGCAAATGAGTAAACACATTGTCGCGGGCCGCTTTGGTCGCGACCATTGTTTTGGTCGCTTTACACGCACAGACACGTTTATTTCACATTGCTTGTTACTACCTTATAGATTTTTATTGCGTTTTTCGTTTTTCTGACAAACTTGCCTATATTGGTAAGCGGCAGCTGTTGAACTCATTCCCGAGCTTTATTTGAGCCCTAGACGGATGAAGTACGTTGAAATGTGTTTAGAAAATTGTCCCTGGAGTCCAAACAATGGCTTGAATGGAGAAAGTTAAGCTTGAGTTTTCATCGCCTGGAGAATGTGCTTCTCACAAACTGTTTTTCTTCCCGACAAAATGACCCCAAATATCGATGGTCATGTGACATGAAGCAGAATTGGTCCCATAATTGGATTTGTATCAAGAAATACGGGATCATTGTCAACGAAAGAACTCATTCTTAGAAGTACCAGGCAACAAATTAGAAGTTCGCATCTATTGCGGTTCAAGAGTTATGTTTTCAAAAATGAGCCAGCACCGTCATGTAACACGACATTAATTATATTGTCAACACGGGATGCCTCGAGTGCTACAACCGAATCGCTATAGCGAAATTGACAGCGACCATTGAATAGATGAAATCAACAAATGACCACAAACAGGGCGAGAGAACCATTTAGCGGCTTAATAGTTAGGGAAAATTGTTTTTTAATATCTCTAAAACTATCAAAGCTACATTCCTGAAATTTCACAGGCAAATACATATATATATTCTCTCAATGTTCTGTGAATATGGTGCGGATTGGAGTTGCAGTTTCGCCATGGCATCAAAAAAGCGAAAATTTCAAATTTTGTCAAATATCTCCTATACTTTCTGGTACCTTTTTTCCTGCTCTAGTTCTTTTCTGTGACGTCATGAAATGACCTATATTTATATGCAAATTTCAAGTCCGGGCGACGAATAGTTTTCTACATATATATATTCTCTCAATGTTCTGTGAATATGGTGCGGATTGGAGTTGCAGTTTCGCCATGGCATCAAAAAAGCGAAAATTTCAAATTTTGTCAAATATCTCCTATACTTTCTGGTACCTTTTTTCCTGCTCTAGTTCTTTTCTGTGACGTCATGAAATGACCTATATTTATATGCAAATTTCAAGTCCGGGCGACGAATAGTTTTCTCATGACAGCCCTTCAAGTGTGAAAATGTAAAGGGTCATTACTCTGGAACCAAGGTCAAGGTCAGGTCAAATTTTGTATGACTTCATTCCTGAGTGATGGGGAACATCTGTGCTGAATTACATATTCCTAGTCCTTATACTTTTCACAGAAATCAAGTAAATCACTTTTGGTATCAGGTGATATTCAAGGTCAAGGTCACATCAGATCGTTTTGTTTTTAATGTCAAACGAAAGACCGTCAAACGTTCTTTCATGAGTTCTAATATGATAGCTGCCAGTGACCTACTTTTCGAGTAAATGGAAGCCGTATTTTCGACATTCGAATGCATACTGTTCCAAAGGTCAAGGTCATGACCGACATCTGACACTCTAGATCAACTCGGGATGTCACGCGTGTCAACTGACCCAGTTGGCAGACTGATCGCGTCAGTCGTTCTAGTGTCGTCCATCAAACTTTGACCTCATATGGGCACGATTCTAGAGGTCAAAGGTCAAATTCAAGGTCAGATTATTTTCGGACATGAAAGTCTTCATAAATGTTGCAAGAGTCAACTCTGTAACTTCCGCTATTATGAAACGGCAGGTTGCATAAAATAGATAAAGGGACATTCCAACACAAAAAAGTGATGTGAGAAGAGGTGCCGACATACTGACAGAGTCACATGACCTCACAGTATAGTCTTTCGGTTAACCTATTCTAAAGCAAATACCAAGAATCTAACGATTCATGATATGTGTTGTATCTCAGGTACGCTTTTATTGTACCTGTTCATGTGGCAATTTGGATGATATGACCACACGGCCCCTAGCACCGGCATAAGCGGTATTAGACACAAATCTAGAGAGCTATGATGGAAATGCTCTGACAACTCGTATATTGGCAATTGGTGAGCTGTTTCGCTGTGATAACTCATACACTGGGGATTGGTGAGCTGTATCGTCGTCAGATGAAAATGACGGCATTTAACACGAAAGACTAATCTGTAAGGCCCGATGTCGACCCAGCATCAACTTCCCACAAATGCCAACATATATGAAAGACCAAAAGGTCTGTACAGGGGGCGGGCCTCGGGGACGAAACGTCCACCAGCAGAATCTCGCGATATACAGGAAAAATTACAACACATATAAGGGATGTGAGAAGAGGTGCCGACATACTGACAGTCACATGACCTCACAGTATAGTCTTTCGGTTAACCTATTCTAAAGCAAATACCAAGAATCTAACGATTCATGATATGTGTTGTATCTCAGGTACGCTTTTATTGTACCTGTTCATGTGGCAACTTCGATGATATGACCACACGGCCCCTAGCATTTTAACTCCTTTACCCTGTTACGTAACACCCTGAATACCGGAACTGGAGCTTGGCTATGCATAAAACTTACGAACCGTAGTTTCCCACAGATATATTGTATAATGTATCCTGTAATCCTCCGACAAGAAAGGCATTATCAGGGGAGAGAACTCGGAACCTGCCGTCATGACCTACTTATTTTATGGCTCAATATGTTGTTGATGATATCAAACATCTACATTCTAGATCTCCGCTGCTCGTTCTTAACCGTTCGCCCAATATTCGCATTGGCAGTTTTGACTTTACTGCCCTATAGATCAATAGGTCAAGGTCAAGGTCACTTTCGGATACAAATATGCACATCTTCTGACTTAAGCCTAAACGTGTGCCGAATATCTAAGCTCTATCTCAAAGGCTTCATGACGTTTTTCCGAAAAGAACAAAGTGCTTGGAATAATAATAAGAAGAAGAATAATAATAATAAACAGAATAACAATAGGTCTATCCATTGGAAATGGAAAGACCTAATAAACACAATAACCAAAACATATTTCCATCTTAAATGGGAAGACCTAACAAGAGCCTTATGGGCTTCATTATATGCCCATGCACACCTTCGCATTGGCTTCAATTTGATCATGATAACTCGTGTTCTGGCACATGTAGGCACCGTCTTCATATGACCGAAAAAGAAAACGACGTTAAATCCTACTCACTCTCTCACTCTTGATCTACTGAAGCAGAAACAAATCTTTGAAGCAACATGCAACCAGACACCCTCCATCCACCCTATATAACCCTGAGGACAGCACACAAGACACGGACAGTGCTAGACATCACATTATTAAGCACTTCTCAGCCAAATGCATTGAAGTAACAGGAACCCGTGCCCACCGGGCACCCACCAACCCCCCCCCCCCCCCCCTGTGTCATCATGGACTAGAAAGGGCGTCAGATGACGTCACCGTGGTCAAAGAGTCAAGATACCCATGCATAATTGGCCATTTTCAGGGCGTTAGAGATTCAAAACCACTTCAACACGGATTTCCATTTCCTCTATAACTTCATTCAGGCAGTGGAAATGATTTTCAGTCAAAGAAATAGCTATCGCATTAAAGGTCAACTTACGATTAAGCTAGATGTGCCAACACCCATATTCCAACAACATCTGTGAAAAAGCAATCCGTTATATTGTGTGAATTATATCAACGGGGCTGGAAATAGCAGCATACTGTTCAGGTTGTTGAAGTTGCATTTCACCAAAAATGCTTTCGTTCTCTAGCCTTGCCAACCACCAGTGTATAGAAAATAACTGTAAATGTATCCAGTAACCTAAATGTTCCTGTTCATGAGAATCTAATACCTAATCTAATTTCTAAAAGATTACTGGTTCAATCCTTATTCCCAGACAATCAATTAGGCAAAATCAATCAACTTGTTCAATAGCATACAGATTCTGCAGCAAATGAGAAATACAAGGAAAATGATCTGCCCACCACCTGCACTTTCCTAGCGAGTAGACTTGATGATAAACAAAGTTTTCTTATGAGCCTGATATCTGGGAACTAAATTCCCGAATCGACATTTGAGATATCACCATGTATGATGCTACTTTGCAAAGTTTCTCAATAAACAATACACAAACATAAAGTAGCTATGCTCTCCTACTAACTTCACTATAAAACAATAAATAGATATACATAATTTTCCTAATGTGTATACGCTTTCATAATTCTTTAATATGTGGTAGCTAATATGCAACTACCTTTAATTAGCTATGATGCTGCAATCTCACTCCACCTGTCCACCCTATAACATCACTTCTATATTCTGAGCATAAGTTCATGTTTTTCGATTACAAATATAAGGCTGCAGCCAGTACAGAAAATTGACACCAAAAGTAGGGAGATCAACATGCTCCCTGGCGATATTCTCCAAGTGTTTGATTCATATAATTCAACTATGACATTTGTTCCTGGTAGCTTAACTGGGAGATTGTAACAGAATTGGGGTTGATTGAATATCGATAGGGAGACTGATTTATTGGATGGATTACTGTAGACTAGTATAATGAATGCAAATCTGAAATTTCACATAGAACTTGAATCATAAAATAACGAAACAAAATATTTGCTGAAGAACATGGATTGAAGAATTTTAAATGTTAATTTTAAAACACTTCAACACAATTTCAAAATGGTCTAAGCTTTGAAGGAAAAGTTGGGGGGTGGATGGTAGTCACATTTTACTAGGATCAATGACTCTCTCGACTATGACAAATTTTTCAACAATAAACTTCATCAAGGACCGTAATTAACATGTTATTTAGTAATAGCAACAGAGAAACAATTGATCAATAACGTAGCGTATGGCCAGTACACAGGACATCCAACATCATGAACAAAGGTACATTATCTGTCATTCTGTGAGTGATGTCATTTACAGGTCAGTTCACCATCACCGTTGACCTCAAGAGTACCAAACATGGGTGCCCCAAGTAACCTGAAAATTACAGAGATCAAGATAACATGATTTTCACCTAAATATCTGTGAAAGTTAGGAGAACTTTCATGATTGTGATCACAAGCTTTATACTTGTGATCACAAGCTTTACACTTCCCTTATATGTGTTGTAATTTTTACCTGTATATGGCGAGATTCTGCCGGTGGACGTTTCGTCCCCGAGGCCCGCCCCCTGTACAGACCTTTTGGTCTTTGATATATGTTGGCATTTGTTGGAAGTTGATGCTGGGTCGACATCGGGCCTCTGACGACGATACAGCTCACCAATCCCCAGTGTACGAGTTGTCACAGCGAAACAGCTCACCAATTACCAATATACGAGTTATCAGAGCATTTCCATCATAGCTCTCTAGATTTGTATCTAATACCGCTTATGCCGGTGCTAGGGGCCGTGTGGTCATATCATCCAAGTTGCCACATGAACAGGTACAATAAAAGCGTACCTGAGATACAACACATATCACGAATCGTCAGATTCTTGGTATGTGCTTTAGAATAGATTAACCGGAAGACTATACCGTGAAGTCATGTGGCTCTGTCAGTATGTCGACACCTCTTCCCACTTCCCTTATATGTGTTGTAATTATTATTCATCCATCCCAAAACATCAGAATTATAACAATAGCCTGTTTGACTTCAAGATATGCCTATAAATTTGATCAAATACAATAGTGTGTGCATTTGCAGATCTAAGCAAAATTCTGACCTCCATATCAAGGTATGTTTTTAGTACTGGTTTACGCAAAGTCCGTATCATAGAAATGGATATACCAAATCAAGAACTCAAATACTGACAGACATGCCTTAAGTTTCTATCTTTTTTTTTCAAGAGTTTCGTCACAATTTCCACAACCCTCAACTGCTCAAAGCAAGGACATCACGATATTGTCGGCATCATTGAAAACTGTTGACCGCTTCTCTCTTGCAGGAAACTAGCCTATGTTTATGTATACTATAATTGTCTTTTTGAATTTGGTGCTAATACTGTTATATGGATATGGAATAGGTCTTTGGATTATGGACGCGGATATTCTTTAATGGACGACGGCTGAATTATGAATGACGGACCAGACGCTTGTATCAATATTTTAAACTATTTTCTAGTGCTATTCTTTGCCTCATTATGTAGTCAAGGTTTAATACCAATCCATAACCTGGAGATATTGCACACATCAAAAGTTGACAGTCGACAAGAGGGGCAGACGTTATACTACAGAAATAACAGTTTCCATTGATTTTCTGATCGTTGAACCACATGACCTTGACCTTTTGGCCTGGATTGGTTGGGGATTTCCTTGTCCCATGTGTGATACATACCCCTAAAACCTAGATATTGAGATATATGGGACCAGAAATTCATGGAAGTTTACAGACACAAAGATAGACAAACAGATGAATCAATATTTTTTTCTCTGTCCAAACTTTGGTATCAATCTGGAACTCGGGACATCACACAGCTTTCAAATGTTAAAGAAACCAATGTTATTCAGATCACCTTATGAAATAATAGTATGTAAAATATAACTTGAAGAGATATAATTGATGTTCTGTATTAAATGTAATATCTAAAATTTGAGAGATACATGTAGTTCAGTGCAACCAGTACGTGTTTAAAGTGCATCTTTGTGAATGTAGTACTAAAGTCATTGGCATACACATCCGCTCAGACATGGAACATTGTTTTTTGCTAGGGTTTGGGGTGGGAGTATCAGAAGTAATCATTAAGACCAGCTGGCCCCGACTTCCAAAATGGCAACGGCAAAATCAACCCCCACCCCTTCCTCGCCCAAGAAAAACAAAATGTTACACTTATTTGATGGGCTTTAACTTCAATCAGATATTTGTCGGAGTTTAGAATATATCTGAAGCAAGCCTTTCATTGAATTTACTCAATAGACTCATTCTGTTTCAACACTATCTTGTCTGACAGTTACAACATGTCAAGAAGATCCATTGGTCCCAACAATGCACTTTAGTCCGGGAGCCAAGTTAAAAAAAGGCCTTATTTTAGAAATTTGTTCACCCCACCGGCAAGATAATTTTCATCTATACCATGAATTTCTATGACCATTGAGGGTATCAACCAGGGTGGATGTAGACTTCCAAAGTGGTGCAGATTATTTTTATTGCTGCCGAATGACACCCTATAGATAATCGTTTTGTTCCACCGAAAAAGGGGGTAGGTGACTTTAAACAACCCAATCTTTCTTATTTATAGCCCAATCGGTCTGAGCTATACTACATATTACTCATCGATAATGGCGAAGTTATATAATATCATGATTTGTTTATGTAATCCAATCGTGTGGCGTCACGTGGGGGCCATATTCAAATGTCGCCTGAAAAAAATACTCAGTTTCAAAAAGGGGATATATGTATTTGAATTGATATTTATCTCTCAACACTGATCCCATCTATCTAAACATCTTTATTTATTGTTTAGTACTGCGTGGCGCAGTTTTTTAATACCTACGGTCGTATTTGTATTCGAATCCTATTGTACAATTGGGGGTTAAACTCAAATGTTTTTTGAACAAAAAAATCACCCAATTGAAAATGGGGTAGGTGACTTTAAACAACCCATTCGTTCTTATTTATAGCACAATCGGTCTGAGCTATACTACATATTACTCATCAGTAATGGCAGAGTTATATAATATCATGATTTGTTTATGTAATCCAATCGTGTGGCCTCACGTGGGGACCATATCCAAATGTCACCCGAAAAAAATACTCCCTTTCAAAAAAGGGGGTATATGTATTTGAATTGCTATATATCTCTCAACACTGATCTCATCTATCTAAACATCATTATTTATTGTTCAGTCACTGAGCCTACAACTCCAAGGTCTAGAGAAAGCTAATGCGATTGATATATATCACGCATTAAAAGACACTGTTGGATCAGGACCGAAAATCCTTAAAGGTCTAGTACAGGTATCAAATACCCTGTGGAACGTCACACTAGCAAATGAAAATACCAAAACTCGCCTAGTGCTGGAAGGTATTCGCGTTGGAGATCAACGTGGCCATTTTGAGGAAATAGATCCAGGGAAATTGCTAGTAAAGATGAAAGGACCATGCGATTTCCCAGATTCTGCGATCAGAAGTGCTTTTGAGTTTTATGGGGGTGTTCTCTCTGTACAAAAGGAGTTCTATTCGTTTGATAGAGATTTTGAGACGGGAGTTCGAAGAATTTGAATGACGAAATTCAAACGTGCTCTTCCTTCTTCTATTTTTATTGGAGGTATGAGACTTCCTGTATGGTATAACGGTCAAGTAAAAACATGTTATACTTGTGGTTCGAAAGATCACATGAACTCGAGGTGTCCTTTGAAAAATAAATGCCTGATTTGTCATCAGGAAGGACACCTTAAAACAACCTGTCCAAAGGCCAAACAAGTTTCTGAAGATAACGCAGCTAACGATAGAAAAGATGATTCCTCAGATTCTCGCCCTGTTCCACCCACAGAAGTTCGAAAAGGACTTTCCGCCGAGGCTCTCAAGCAAAAACAACAGCACTATATGGATTTGTGGAAGACTGTAGGCCGTGATGGCAAGCCCACCGAACGTCATCAGAGGATAGTCTCCGCCTGGAACAATGAGAAATCCTCAAACCACTACGAGTGTCTCGATGACGCGATGGATGAAGGTTGTAATTCGGAAGATGAAGATGTCAGTGAGAGTGAGGTTTGCGATGATGTAGAAGTCAAGTCAGGTGATCAGAAGTCAGGTGATCAGAAGTCGATTTCTGATCAGACTGAAAGTGTTGACATAGTATTAACTCCGGAAGTTGAATTGAAGGGTGACAACTTACCGGATACTGGTAGTGTTTCGGGTCAGAATGCACTTGTGCAGTCTGTAGATTCCTTCATTAATCTTATTCACTCCGGTGTAGATGTAAACTTTACACCAAACGAGGAAGTACTGAAGGAGTTCACAGAAAAAGAAAGTAGTGAAGAGTCTTGTAGTAATAAAGCTACCTCGAATCAGAAAAAGAAGAATAAAGAGAATACCATAGATATCGAATCCGGCAAAGAGCCTAAAATAGTCGATGCTACTCCCACTCCTACCAACGATACACCCATGCTTTCTGATGAGGAGTATCAGGAGTGTAGTGATCGTCCGTTAAAAGGCGAGACTTCCTTGAACCAAAGGTCGAAGGACTTGTTGGTACAAGATAGAGAGAAAGAAGTTTATAAGAAGGAAAATAAAAAAGACAAGAGAGAACAAATGAAAAAAAATAAGAACGGTCAAAAAGAATTACCCAAAATAAAACGTATATAATGGCTAAGCTAACCTTATATATCTTGGCTTGAGCAGTTTTGTGTTTTATTTCTATATACAGACTAAAGATGGCTCAGCCACCAACTATCATTCAGTGGAATTGCAGAGGAGTTTGGCCAAATTTAAATGAACTCCAATTATTAACTCAAGATTATGAACCATCAGCTTTTTGTCTCAACGAGACCTTTCTGAAGAAAGCAGATAAAGATAAATTTAAATTTCGCCAATACACACCTTATCATTCCTACGCTTTAGACGAAAATGGAAAAGCTACAGGCGGTTCTTCAATATTGGTTAAAATGGGTGTTTTACACAGTCCTGTTGATTTAGTGACAGATTTACAAGCCGTAGCAGTTCGTATTACCTTGAATTCTGTTTTCACATTATGCACGGTGTACATACCTTCTTCTGGTAGTCTCCGGCTCAATGAACTTCAAGATCTTTACGATCAGCTCCCGAAACCTTGTTTAATGATGGGTGATTTTAACGGTCGTAATATCCTCTGGGATAATGAAGACAACTGTAAAGGTAAAATTCTCGAAAATTTTATATCAAATAATTCTTTGTGTATTTTTAATGATGGTTCTTATATACATTTGTCCTCGGCCCATGGAACCTATACAGCATTGGATATCTCACTTTGCGACCTTCCTATTCTTGAAGAATTTTCTTGGTCTGTTCATGATGACCTTTGTGGAAGTGATCACTTTCCCACTGTCCTAAAAGCTGTTCATTCAGCTGATGACCCTCATTTCACAAGGTTTAATTCAAGAAAGCAAACTGGCCCGAGTTTGAAAAGCTTTGTTCACAAAAACTACAATCAGTCTCCTTCGCTGATGCTTCAGATCCTATACAGCTATTCTCAGATATGTTGATAGAAATATTAAGAAACCTTGGTTTAATGATGACTGTAAAGAAGCAAGAAAATGTAGGAAGAAGGCTGAACGATATTTCCGCCGACATCCTAATCCTGAAAATTTGAAAGATCTCAGAATTACAAGAGCTAAAGCTCGTAGAACCATGAAACAGAATAAACGTGATTCTTGGAGAAATTATGTTTCTAAGATAAATACTCATACTCCAATAACAAAATGGATGGAAATCAGGTGATTACTGACAGAGTAGAAATTGCAAATATATTAGGAGAAACAATTGGCAAAACTCTTCATCAGAAAATTATGTACCTAAATTTCAAAGTTTCCAAAAAAGAGAAGAGAAAAATGGAATTAAATTCACCTCCGGTAACCATGAAGGCTATAACGCTTCGTTTACAATTGAAGAACTTCATGCTTCTCTTACGAAAGCTCATGATTCTGCTGCAGGCCCTGATAATATTCATTATCAGCTTTTGAAACATCTACCGGAATCATCTCTAGATATCCTATTACGCATATTCAATAGACTTTGGTATAGAGAAGAATTTCCTCCGTCATGGCACACTGCCATAGTTATACCAGTACCAAAGCCTGGTCGTGACCATACAGACCCTGGTAATTATCGTCCGATTTCACTGACTAGTTGTGTCTGCAAAACTATGGAACGCATGATAAATGATCGCCTTGTTTGGTACCTGGAAACTGAAAAGAAACTTACTGATATTCAAGCTGGTTTCCGAAAAATAGAAGTACCATTGATCATTTAGTCAGATTAGATTCGTATGTTAAGAATGCTTTCGCCAAGAACGAACATGTGGTTTCTATCTTTTTTGATTTAGAAAAAGCCTATGATACTACATGGAAATACGGGATTCTTAAAGATCTTCAAAAGATGGGATTAAAAGGTCGTTATTAAAGTTAGTCAAATTTTACCTAACGAGCTCTTGCCAACTCCACCATGGCAGTTAGCCACGCCAGAAGTAGATATTTCACTGACTAAATATAAAAAGGCAGACACGAGCCAGCTCGTGTATACACAAGAATTTGGTCTACTGAGAGAGAAATAGTTCACATCAGGTTATTTATACAGATGGTTCTAAAGATGGTGAGAGAGTAGCATGTGCTACTATCTTTAGTTCCAAAACTAAAACGTATCGACTGTCAGGTAAAAGTTCCATATTTACTGCAGAAGCAAAAGCTCTATTATCAGCTTTAGAAGGTATTGGATCCACTAGAAGGAAAAAAATATGTCATATTCTCAGATTCACTGTCATGCCTTAAAGCAATTAAAAATGGAAATTCCACTCATCCCACCATCTTGGAAATTCTACAATTATATGACACCAGATTTGATCAACAGATAGATATTGTGTTTTGCTGGGTGCCTAGTCACGTTGACATCAAAGGCAACACTGAAGCTGATAGATTGGCGAAGGCAGCTCTAGATGAAGAAGTTGACCCTGTTGGAATACCATACAGCGATTTTAGACCATCTATCTGCGCTTATGTAAGAAAGCTGTTTCAATCTTTATGGGATACTATGGATAATAACAAACTTCACGAGTTCAAAAGAACGGTTGGTTATACTCACCTGAACAGTCATAAACGTTTCGACCAGGCCATGATTAGACGATGTAGAATCGGTCACACACGATTATCTCATGAATATTTACTAAAACAGGAGCCGATTCCAAGGTGTGTACCTTGCCATGAAGATCTCACGGTGAAACATATTCTCATAGACTGCATAGATTTTAAGACTGTAAGAGATACTTTTTATCGAGCAGCTACGCTGGAAGATCTTTTTAGCAGAGTGAAAGAGGATTGTATTTTAGGTTATTTGAGAGAGATTGGTGTGTTGTACAAATTTTAATGTTTGTACCTGTTTTAACGCATTAGTTTACCGAGTTTTTGAATTGATTACTTAGAATTTTGTTTGATCGTCGCTATATAGCTGAAATATTGCTGAATGCGACGTTAAACCTTAATTCTCTCTCTCTCTCTCGAATCCTATTGTACAATTGGGGATAAAACTCAAATGTTATTTGAACAAAAAAATCACCCAATTGAAAAAGGGGGCATGTGTGAATCAATTGACATATCTTTCTTATTAATAACCGTAAGTGTCTGAAATTTATTATACACTATTTATTATATATGCCAAAGTTATACACAATCAGGATTTGGTTTGTGTCTCAATATATCATTCAGGGGCCGTATTCAAATATCAACTTGAAAAAAATATTCCTATTCAGAGAAGGGGTTCGTGTACTTCAGTGACCGTAATTCACATATGAAATAATCCAATCTTTCTGAACATATACAGTTCAGCATTTTGCGTGGTGTTTATTATTGTCACATGTGTTTTTTATCCCAGTTGTATGATGTCACTTGGAGGTAATAATCACGTGTCAATTGAAAAAAAAATTAACCCTCTGAAAGACGGTGTATATGTAATTAAAAATGTATATCCCCCTTAAATATTGTCTAATCTGTCTAAACTTCATTTCCGACCACTCTGGACTATTGACACAGTAACGTAGTGTCCGCATTTTTTTTTCATTTCAATCGATGACAACAAAGATCTCAGAATTACTGATAGGAATAAAATGCTCCCTCCCGCGAAGACGATATGGATATAATTACATTCCAATGATTATTGATTCATATACGTCTAAGCATTAACCAATATTCAGAATTGGTCAGTATAGGTAAAAGTAAAAGTGTTCTTGTATCTTAACCTTATGATATCACATGGTCTGTATTCAATTTACAAATGAACACAAATAAATAGGTAATATGGTGTTACGGGAGATTACATAGTGCCAGGGAATATTCAGCCCAGTTTCACAATTCAATTGTACCACGTCAGAAGATTAATAGCAGGTAGGATTGAGTGAACATGGCTGTTGAAGACAACCATCGCCGTGCTGTTGAGCTAATTTTTAGATTGGTGACCTAAAGTACCTTCCAAGACTGATCACATGGGTAATGCATTGAAAAGAACTTTGCTAATCACAGAAGAACAAAATGATACGATATAAATAACTAATGCGTGGTGGATCAGTATCTTTAGCACAGAGTGGTTTATCTTCAGGAGTTACCCAGTTATAGTTGTTGAAAATCTCCTTAGAACAGCAGTAATAGCCGCTTTAGTATATATGTATTGTTTCCAAAATCCGAACAGCAAACTCTCTCTACAACACATCATACCGGAAACTTTTTATCCCGGTTTATTTTGAAGAATGTATTTTTACTATATACTTCGTGCAAAAGATCCGAGATTACACGCCTACGGCCAGACGCACGAATCACGCTTACCAGGGAGCGTTTCTCGGAACTCGAATACATATCTAACTCTTCACCATCGTTTCAGCTTGGCCTGAGCTTGATTGAGATTTTTCAAGTCTCATATTATCAGACTTGTCCCCCCCCAACGGCCCCAGCGTAACCGCTGTTTTCTGATTCCAAGAAGAAGAAAAAAACTTACTAGAAGCATAATTCACATCATTCATACTTTTTAGGAAATAATCGAGATATCCGTTTAACTCTTCACACGTTCATAGCTCAATACTGAGCACCCAATCACCTACGTTCTGAAGCTACGTATAAGTCTTGTTGGTTACAGTCAGCGGATGGTAGGTTAATATGGACACTCGATGAATGGAGTCGGTTTACATCATCAAGAATCACTTCAGCATCATTATTAATTAAATTGACATGTTGAGGTCAAATGACTTGCCTTTTGCAGCTTGTTATCAGATGCTAAACATAATGATGAATATACTTGTCGCAATCAAGGCTGAATGCACCAAAGTTTCCGTTTTAATCATTTTGTAATATTAAGTCGTGCACTAATAATCAGGGATAAAATGAATATGAAAGGGACAAGATGTCGGTTAATTATTCGGGTCATTTATCTAAACCTCGTGAATGCACAATTATCAAAATCCAATGTTTCACATCGAAGCTCATCATCTTGGGACCAGTTTTGCCTGATCTGTGATCAAGTGTCTCTCTTCCACAGTTAAAGGAACCCAATTCAGGTTCAAGGGACCTTTTAAAAATTTGAAATTTACTTCGTATTGAATCGTCCAACTTGATTAGCAATCCGGTGAATATTTGCTTGGCGAGTGTGCATTTTGAATAAGATAAATGGTTGTTTCGTAATTTATCGACGAAGCTCCAGTGGAAAGCTTACTTAAAGAAGCTGAAAAATCCACATGAAACTGTTGCAATAAATTTTATGAAGCTGGGGGTGTACATGAGATCAGAAATTTCCCTCAATTTCATGGAATAATTACCATTTCTGACGATGGCCAATGCCGTCATTTTGAATTTAGCACTGATACAGTATGCGGCAAGTAAATATGCAATGATATTAAAGTAACCTGGCTCTATTGTACCATTCATTCTGTAGCTTTTACAAGTCTCAGGGAAACTCATATTTGGCAGTCAAATGAACAGCTGAACTACAATTACTAACTCTGTGAATAACTGATGCAGTTGTTCTTAAGAGATATATAGTAAAACAGTTACAGACGAACTATTCATTAAGAAGATATGCTGAACCTATTACCTATGTAATCTCCTCTCCCATATGCCAACATAGAATAGTTTATTCAGTTTGTATTTTAAAACGAATCTCAGTTAGAAATGATAAAAATATGATAAGTGTTCACTAATACACAATACAGTCCAGGCAGATTGGATCAGTATTGCAAAAAATATTACTAATCAAACATACCCCTTTCAGCAGCCGCAAGTACGTTTTCGATTTGATATTTGAATATGGTCCCCAAACGACGTTATAGAATTGGAAAACTACCATCTATCTCGCTAATATATAACTTCGCTTTCAACTGCTGAGTAACAAATAAGGCAGTTTAGACAGCCCAAATAATTATTAAGGAATATTTAGCGGGTCATTCACACATAACCCCCTTTTCAAGACGAAGTAGATTTGTTCGAGTGAAATTTGAATATAATCCCCAATTACATCATACGGTTGAAAGATAAAGCAAAGGTACTAACTGAAAAACACTGCTAAGTACTGTTGAGAATTATATTGATATTCAGACATACTTGGATCAGTAATAAGAAGGATATAGCAACATACTTACACATACCCCCATTTTGGAAAGGAGTATTTTTTTTCAAGTTAACACTTGGATACGGCCCTCAAGTAGGTAAAACTAGGTTGAGATACAAACACGAATCGTGGTTGTACATGGCAATTGCATAAATGCCGAATAAAATATAACGAATTTCAGACAGATAGGGCCATTATTAAGAAAGATATGGCAGTTCAATCACACATACACGTTTTTTAAGAGGCAATATATTTTTCTCATAAAATTTCATTTGAATATCACCTCCAAATACACCATATGGTTGGGATACAACCACGATCTTAAGTATCAAAAAACTTCGCGATGTAAGCCGGAGCAAACTTTCATCACGTTTACATAGAATGGTTCAATAATAAAGGAGATATAGCTATACAAATACACCTACCCCCTTTTCTAAAGGGGAGCAATTTTTTCAGTTGACATTTGGATATGGTCCCCAGGTGACGTTACAAGGACAGGATACAGGAACAAATCTTGATAACATATAACTCTGCTACCATTTGTGATTAATATATGATACCGTTTAAGCAGATTAGACCAATAACAAAAAAGCCACTGCGATTAAAATACACCTACCCCCATTTTTGGCAAAGTAAAATGAATGTCAGTAGTGGAACATATCATCCGCTATAGAACAAAACTGCACCACTTTGGAACTCTACATCCACCCTGGGTAATACCCCCCATAGCCATAGAAAGTCATGGTATTGATGGAAATTTTCTTGCCGATGGGGTGAACACTTTCACCAAAACCCGATCCTGGCTCCCGGACTACTTGGCAAAATCATCAATCCGAAAACGTATGCACAGGTACCAAAGGCCTCCATGATCATACTTCTGCCACCAAATGTACGAAAAGGCTGAACAGATGCCCCTCCTCCAAGATGTAACATTTGCTTCACATACCACAGTGGATCATACATACGCACAAGTAGTTTCTCATGGCTCCCAAACTGGGGAAAAAACAACTTCAAACAAAAGAATGTCAGAATCCACCAGTTTTATGTTCAAAGAATAGGAAGGCTACACAGCCCCTCCAAGATGGGACTGTTACAACATCTACTCCAGAGATCATAGCGAAATGTACGTATGCGCAAGCAGTTGCGTGTGCATCTCAAAATTAAAAGAGTCAACTTAGGACAACAGATTCTCTAAAGCGCTTAATCCAAAGGTCCGAGAATGTTCGGGTCACACAAATCAATCAAAATAAAAGAGCGAAGTCAACAAAAGTACATAAAGAAGATCTTCAGCAATATCAATGTACTCGAGTCATGCGACAAGGAGAAAATGTATCCAATCTGCTCACAGATGGTGGGAAGTTCTTGACAGAATCTACACTGGGAGATGGTAAAACAACAAAAATGTGTTCTCCAGGCTCCCCTTCAACCGGTGGGTACAGAAAAACACAACACAACACAAAATACACACGCAGTTACATATAGTTACAGTTGGAGAGAAGCCAGATTCTAAAGGTGTTCTAAAACAGATATCCAACAAGGAGAAATTAAGTCATGAAAAAAGAGAAATTCGAAAACAAACGGATGAACTACAGCGTTGAAGAGTACTCCATATGCCATGAAACGAAGATAAAGACAAAAAAGGTGTCTGTGCTCGCTGCATGAAATACAATGACAAGATTGCTATGTTTTCTTCTGAAAATAACATGGATCCAGGCACTTTGCCCCCACAATTGGACAATCAATCTTTCTGTTGCAGAACAGTTGTTGATTTGTCGTCTCTCACCTTGCATGAATATCTATGTAAAATCTCATGGAGGGATAGCTTCTGCTTGTCACTGTATTTGTTTTCCTCAAGAAACCAATGAACCTTCTCAGATATTCCCACACCTCCCTTCCGAAGTTAACCGTCTGAGAGTTAGAAAGCAGAATTCACACACAGGGAAACATAGAGATTTCACTGTTCATCGTAACAGGATGGAAGCTGCTTTATATTGGTTGAAGGAGAATAACCCAGCATTTGATCATATTAAAATTTCCAAAGATAGACTCTCAGCCTTACCAGAGGATGGACCAATTGATGTAAAGCATGTCAGCTCCTCCGGCACACAACCAAATGACCAGGGTCCAGCACCAGCTCCGCTTCCGACAGTGATCAGTGCTTAAGGATAGCTATCCCCTTAGAGACAGTTTTTGCACCCCCTGGACAATTTGTCATCTGTATCAATAAATATACAAGATCTCGTTAAAGAAATTGTCAGTGAAAAAGCTAGTGAACAAGTAGCATTTTCCAAAGGTCGACCAATTATACCATGGCCAACAAGAGGCACAATTCCTGTATCTGAGAGAACAACAATACATTTCTTTTCTATGGTATTTCCCACCTTATTTCCTTTTGGGTCTGGTGAATTCTTTTGCAACCGCCCTCGTTCCTGTTTCCGCATCTGGTATGTTACTGCCCCAACCTAAAGTGGAAATAAAGAAATGTATACAAGATCTCGTTAAAGAAATTGTCAGTGAAAAAGCTAGTGAACAAGTAGCATTTTCCAAAGGTCGACCAATTATACCATGGCCAACAAGAGGCACAATTCCTGTATCTGAGAGAACAACAATACATTTCTTTTCTATGGTATTTCCCACCTTATTTCCTTTTGGGTCTGGTGAATTCTTTTGCAACCGCCCTCGTTCCTGTTACTCTCTGGCAGATTGGGCTCAGCATTGCTATGGTACAAGGATGGGAGATTTACCAAACACCTCATGTTCAAATTTGTTATTCACATTGGTCCATTGGATCAAAGCAGGTTTTATATCAGCCAACAGCTTGGGATCCCCATTCATCTGCATCTGACCTGAAAGAGAGATTGGAAAATGGTGATACTTCCATCGTCGGGAAACTTCTGAATTTTTTTGAGTCAGCTTTAGAGGAACATCCCAGTAATGGATGCAAAGAATTCAAGACCAAGGAAGGCAGTGGGCTTCCGTCTTATTTTGTGCTAAGTTTTATTTCAAGCCACTTACAAGATGACTGTGTCTCTATACAGAAAGAACCACAGGCCAGAAGTGCAATATAGAAGACAAAACCACCTTATACAACTGTCTCCAACATTGTTCCCACATCGTCTCCCACTACTTTCTCCTGAGAACCGACGCCAACTTCCGACAGTATTTGCAAATGATACATATTGGTACCGCTTTGAGTTTGCCAAAAGTGGAGGAATGATCCACTGGCATGGCCTGTGCTAGAGAAAAGACCAACAACCAAATCAACTTTTACATGACTTACTCGAGGCTGGACTGACTGATGCTGAAAGTGCAGAGGATCTTGCCACCTGGGCGGAAGATGAACTTTTAATAACTGTCATGCATCCAGCAGGTATTAATCATTAGCATTGTGATAGCACCAAGAGCAAGGTCGTTGAAACAATCCGCCATATTGGCAGAAGTACTCTTCCCCAAGCAAAACAAGTGCTGAGAAACCTCAATTCGCAAGACGTTCTAGCAAATCTCCAGAGTAAATTCGTCATAGTCCCAGCAGACAAAGCTCCGAATAATATAATATTCATATGTAAATATTACTATTACCAGGTGCTGGTTAAAGAATTGAGTGAATCTTCATCAAATACGTCTACTTACTCCCAAACTGCATTTACTCTGGAAGATTTATTTAACAATCACAAACAGTTTCTCAGGGAAAGAGGTATTTGTCTTCCAACCAATCATAACGACATACCAAAACTATACTGGACTCCCAAAATGCATAAATCACCATAGCTGGCTCTAGAAGCTGCACCACCAAGCTTCTTTCAACCCTATTGACGAGGGACCTTCAGGAGGTAAAAGCATTTTGGGAAAGGTATTGCGCCACTATTTCTAAGAACTCTGGCGTTGAATATATGTGGATATTGAAAAACTCAAAATGTCTTACGGAAGAACTTGATGCTAGAGGTCACATACCGTACAGACATGTATCCACATGGGATTTCTCGACTCTCTATACTACAATCCCTCATCAGGACCTTATTGACCGTCTAAGTTCATTAATAGTATCTGTGTTCAAGAAAACTGATCGTAGATATATTAATGTCGGAAGCCATAAAGCATTCTTTAGCTCTACTACATACAAGAGATATCATTCATGGGATGTTTCTTTGTTTATAGAGTTGCTTGAATTTCTCATTAAAAATATTTATGTGAAATTTGGCAACACAATATATCAGCAGCATATAGGTATTCCAATGGGTATTCCTGTTGGCTGACCTGTATCTGTTCTCTTATGAATATGACTATACGCAGGCGCTTTCAAAAACCGATCCATTCAAAGCCCGTTCCTTCTCATTCACCAAACGCTATATAGACGATCTTCTCGCTGTGGATAATCGCTATATAAATGACGCAGTGAAGGATATATATCCACCTTCACTGGATTTGAAGGAAACTACAAACAGCCCTACAGGCACATCATATTTAGATCTATATCTCTATAAAAATGAAGCGGGCATTCTCTCTTGTCGACTTTATGACAAAAGAGATGATTACAATTTCGACATCGTAAACTATCCCTTTCTGGACAGTAATATTCCAGTGGGACCTGCATATGGCGTATACATATCTCGCTTAGTAGCATTTGCTAGATCCTGTGTTAAATGTGACGATTTTAATCAACGTCACAAAACATTGTTGCAGAAACTTATAAAACAGGGCTATTCCACCAAGCGCCTCCACTCAAAGTTTCTCAAATTTGGCGATACATATCGCATGCTGATAGCAAAATACGAACGTAGCGTGCAAGATCTATGGCGCTACGTTTCGTAACTTGTGTCTAATTCCGCTTAACCCGTGGCTAGGGGCCGTATGAACCCATGTACTTCAAGATCCTCATGGTACTCATATGAACAGTCAGAATCAAAGCGTGGCTGAGATACATCATTCTTTAGATGACGGCTTTACAACGAATTATGGATTAAGAATACTGATCAGCGATACGGATTTGATAATTTTGAAACATCGTGATGTCTTGCCGGCATCATTGAAAACTGTTGACCGCTTCTCTCTTGCAGGAAACAAGCCTATGTTTATGTATACTATGATTGTCTTTTTGAATTTGGTGCTAATACTGTTATATGAAATATGGAATAGGTCTTTGGATTATGGACGCGGATCTTCTCTAATGGACGACGGCTGAATTATGGATGACGGACTAGACGCTTGTAATCAGTGGTGAGTGGTAATGCAACAACCACCTCTAAAGTCGGTGTTAAACCTCTAATTTCAGTGTTGAGCAGTTTCATTCCATCAGTTGAAATCTTGGTATGAAAACTAACAGACAGAAACAAATGTCAAAACAAATATTTAATTATTTCAGCTGCTTTTGTATATCAGTCATGTTCATGAAAATTCTATATATTTGAGTGACAGAGCACATAAACATGTATACGACCTGGTGCCACTTCGAAAATGATGCTCCTGGTGCAATGACACAAGGATGGCACATCACGAAATGAAAATTTACTGTACATTTGTGCATCAATTCCGAACTTGTCACCGGTATCCTAAAGATTTACAGGCTATATATCAAATAACTGTACATACTTTAAATAAGAATATTATACATTCTAACAATTTCAGGATTTGATGTCAATGGCAATCCAAGGGAAGATTTATGGCCATTTCCTGAAGGAAGTTCTCCTGCTTCACCAGAAGGATGCAATCCACTGCACAAACTTCTCAGTGATGTTGACTCAACTCCAGAGACCATTGACAATGACCACTTGATAATGGTTAACAGGATAAGGCTGCACAGATGCTCCGCCTATTGCCTGACCAAGCCAACCGCTAAACAGAGAAAAGGGTTGAATTTGTCTCAAGGTCAGAAGATGTGCCGAATGGAATTTCCCAAAGAAGTTCACACAGAACCTCTTATTGTAAAGGACAAAAATATAGCCTTGCGTCTTGAATTGCCAAGTGACCACCCAAAGCTCGTTAAACATTCCAAATGTCACCTTCAGGGGTGGAAAGCAAATTTCGGTATCTCTTGTCATTTTGTCCAAGTCTCCACCTGATAATCCTTCCGTGAACGACCTCATAGCCTGTGACAGATATGTAAACGGTTATGCCTGCAAAGGGAATGAGAGTACGGAAAATGCAGTCCATTTCTCCAAGGAAACAGTGGAACAAAGTGGTAAGCATGATGACACCAGCGCTTCTTCTATTTGTGCAATAACTTTGAACAAACCATAGGACAGCGAGATGTTAATGCCACAGAAGCATGCCATGCATTATCAAAACTTCCACTTTATCAGTGTTCTCATCAGTTCTTGCATGTGTCCTTGAAAGGAGTTCGCCAATTGGAACTGAGTGTTTCTACACTTACCAAGAGCACACCTTTAGACAAATATTTGGAACGACAGCTGGAAAATAAGCAAGCCTGGTATGACTTTATGACAAAAGAATATGGCAAGGTTTCTTGTGTTTCAGGTGGATCTACCCATGCCACCTGGCCACTGAGCGAAGACTACTGTCAAACAACCCTATTATTACACTGACTCAACTGGAGGAAACTGACCGACATTAAGACATCTGAAACCTGGAAAGATGCAATGGAGACCTTCTGTTCAACAGAGCAATGTCCAAATTACATTTTAGCACAAATAGAAAGTTCCAAACAGAAGGCGAATGTGAACGTGCAAGAACAGGAAGATGCTTTAATTGAAGGAGACCTACCTGAACAACCAGACTGGGTTTTATTTAAGTGATGGAGGTCAGATTTTGATTGGTCTCAATGCTCAATACAGTACCCTAAAAATTATGGCACAACATGGTTGAAATATCAGATGCAACATCATGTGTCCCGCAAAGACGACGTCAACGGCGGCTGTCTCAACCTTCCAGACCTACAATTTCATTCCATGAACGATGACCAAAGATTCGTTTTCAACATTATTGATACATTGAGAAAATACAAGGAGACTGATGCTAACTTCATACCACTGCGTATGATCATCAATGGTAAGGCTGGATAAGGAAAGTCCTACCTCATCAAATGTATTGTGAAGGCTGTCTGCTGTATCTTCAACTGTAACAAAGCTGTCCAAGTTGTAACACCAACGGGGAATTCTGCAAACTTGATCGGGTGTGTAACAGCTCCTAGCTTCTTGAAGATTCCAACTGCTCTGAGCTGAGAGCTCCCATCGGAGATGAACATTCAATGTATGGCAGGAGAATGATGGGACATATGAAGCACAACACAACCATTGGAACCAAGGGAACATCGGACTCTTCACGGGGTGGTATTCCGGTTGTAGCTCTGTTTGGAGATGCGCTGCAGTTACCACCAGTTTGTGGCACTCCAGTGTACATTGCAGATCATCGTAGTGCTGCTTACAACCATGGCCTTCTGGTATGGAGGCAGTTTAATACATCTGCATTACTGGGCAAGCCCATACGTCAGAAGGAGAGTGTGAAGGAATTTTGGAGTGCTATCCAAGCAGTACGTACCTACTCTGTTACTGATAAACAGGTAGACTGGCTCCAGCAAATCCCGTGGAATGGAATAACCTGCAGAGAAGGTATGGATCAGACCTTTTGACACGGATGGACAGGGATGACGTTTTCATCTTTCCCACACACAGCGCTGAAACAGAGAAAATCCTTCAACTCAATGACCTTCATCATATTGTCGTGATTAAAGCTGTGAACAAAAGCCCCGTGCAAACCAAACAGGGAGCAATGTTGCAGGTGAACTACCACACACATCGTATTTATGTTGAGACGCCAAAGTGCAGTTGAGTTGCAACCTGCTTGTCCCTCATGGGTTGTACAATGGCTCAGTCGGGAAGGTTATAGATATCCTTTACCTTAATGGACACATGCCAAATGATAGTCTTCCTGATGTTGTTATGATGTAATTCCCCAGTTACAAAGGTCCTCCTTTTCTTCAAGAAAATCAACTGCGGTACCAACTGTTCCACTTGAAAGAAGTTTAGATTGCCACTGCTTCTGCAAAAGAAAACACATTCCTTTGAGATTGGCATTTGGTTTAACTATTCATCGTGTGCAAGGCATGAGAGTGGGAGAAGGCGAAACATTCAGATATGCTGTTATAGATCCTGGGTTAAAGAAATTTGAATCACAACATCCTGATGTACAGCATGTTGCTATCAGCATAGCCAAGCCAGCAGGCAGCAGACAGCAAGACCCGGACTTTGCCTGGAACCCTCTTTGTTGGTTAATAAAGACAGGCTCTGTCACCGAGTTCAGACCATAACAACAGTTACAAGATCACTAGAAATTAAGAGATCAACCAGATAGCCGAACAAACAAGAATAAAATCTAAACACCATTGAAATAATGGCTTGGGTTGACCAACAACGTGCAGACAGAATTGAAGAGTAATTAACCAGGTATGGTTACCATTCAGTGACTGGTGTACCATTGTTCAAACTTGCACCATACCATATTGACAAAGATAGTGCCGCGGCACTGTAGCTCATCTGGTTGTAACTGGAGAAAGCAGCTGTTAGACATTTTTACTAAAGAACTGCAATAGATGAGTTTCTAACTTGTGTTGTCCCCCCTGAACACTAAATGGGAAAATACTCAGTCGATTTCACAGGAGGTCGAGCTGCAAATTGGAGGTTATGGAATAAAGGCAATTAGAGAGAGAGAGAGAATTAAGGTTTAACGTCGCGTTCAGCAATATTTCAGCTATATAGCGACGATCAAACAAATTCTAAGTATTCAAGTCAACAACTCAGCAAACTAATGCTTTAAAACAGAGAGAGAGAATTAAGGTTTAACGTCGCATTCAGCGATATTTCAGCTATATAGCGACGATCAAACAAATTCTAAGTATTCAAGTCAACAACTCCGCAAACTAATTCGTCAAAACAGAGAAACAAGGTTAAACGTCGTGTTCAGCTATATAGCGACAATCAAAGAAAATTCTAAGTATTCAAGTCAACAACTCAGCAAACTAATGCCATAAAACAAAGAGAGAAAGAATTAAGATTTAACGTCGCATTCAGTAATATTTCAGCTATATAGCGACGATCAAACAAAATTATGAGTATTCAATTCAACAACTCAGAAAACTAAAGCGTTAAAACAGAGAGAGAGAATTAAGGTTTAGCGTCGCGTTCATCAATATTTCAGCTACATAGCGACGGTCAAACAAAAAGGCAATTATACCAAAATATAATGTGTGATCGTCAGTAAGCTGCTTTGGCCAATGAAACTTGTGACTGCTGTTTTGATCGTCATGTAAGTCGACGCCAATTATTACATGTACATCGAGCTGAAATGTTATAAGCCAATTTGTCCATAAACGTGTAATGTTAGAACTCTGCACTTTTGGGCGTTATGTTCAACGTACCCATACTGACTGCGGCGTTATCTATACACTAGGGGAGTATCATTGTGCTCCATAACTCTGACACTGGAGTATGCTCTCTGGCCCACGGATGATGCCGTTTACGGCTCCAGTTATACATTGATTTTATGTCTTCTATTGTTACATTTGGCAAGAAGAGCGTCATGCCAGGGTTGCCCAACAATTATGACGTCATGTGCATCATGATATCACAATAAAAGGTAACATATTTATGGTCTTTGGTGCTGTCTTCAGGAGTATGATACCAGAAAGTGCAATAACACTATACGACCAGTTTGAGCCAATCAAAAGGAGCATAACATTACAACAACACATGCTACACCAAAGCTGACCATCAGGATAGAATATTAGATATCGGTGATGTTTTTCTTGGAAATCTGAGATGAATATTAAAATGATTAAAGCTAATGCACGACTGAAATTCGCTTTTAAAATGCAGCTCAGGCCAGGGACATATGGTAAATTGGTTCAAAATCATGAAATACGACCAAATTCTGAAAAAAATATCAAAAGTTTGATTTCAAGCACCTGCCCACATGTGGGGAAATATACGATACTGAATTGTCCGGCCAATCAGATGGGACATCACTCGAATGTCACAAGGCAATATAGCCAATCGGGAGGTTGATCATGCGTCATGTTTATTAACATAAATTACAGTTTCAGTGTTAATATTCGACCCTTAATCATTTTAATATTATATTCTTGCCTTCGCAAGGAGAGTTAGACTTCGTTTGGGACTTCTAGCTCTGGGAAATACTAAATGCGATAATGTTGACAGCGTGGTCATAGTTTTAACTTCATCTGTACCTGACTCGACGGGCCCCGTGGGGCTTCCGGGGATTGACCTGGGATGTTGTTGTGCACACCGCAGGTCATGGTAAGAATAGGCCTCAGCTCCTCAGACAGCTTGTCGTAAGAGGCGACTGAGACACCCGTGGGGTTCCTGGATGTGAAAAGGAATAGGACCTCACCCATGTAGTTCCCGCGTGTGAAAAGGAATAGGACCCAACGTTGTTATATGACTGAAATATAGTTGAAAGCGACGTTAAATCACATTAACTCACTCACCCTGACTCGACCGTATTGCACACTCGTACGGGTACAGCACTGGGGTTAATGGTATCTGTAGCTGTAGGCGATAAGGGATGCTCGTCCCTGTGTACAGGCTGCAGCTATACTAAATAAATCACACATCCTACATAAACAATTATCCATACACACACGTATTTAAACACACAACCGACAGGTTGAAATACATTCACCCTGACACTCACAAGCTACAGGCTTAAGTCTAGAGGTTCATACTTATACATGTACACCTAGCCAATAAATCATACATAAACGATTATCCATTCACACACCCATAAGCATACAGTCTCCCACAACCCTGTACATACGTTATATAATTAACGCTCAATGTAACAGTAAAAGGGGGAATCCTTGAACAGATGCCCACCTATTGCGGATGACCATACATTAGTAGTAAAAAAGGGTTCCTAGACCCAGTGACCATCTATTAGGGAGGTCCATGCAGTAGTGGGAGAAGAGGGTTCCTAGACCAGGTGACCATCTATTGGGCATGTCCATACAGATCCTATGTGGACCGTCTAGCCGTGAACTCTAGCCCCTTGGTTATTCGTCCTTGGAGCCGGGCCGCGGAGTGAGTCACCGTGAGCGGGGTCACTGAAGCCTGGGGGTTTATTCCTATGAATAGTGTGGTCAGCCGTGCAGTTTATTAGTCCTGTGGTGTTAGAGAGAGATGGGCCGGTGCCGTAGAAGCCTTTGTACTGTTAGAGTACTGTCATGCCCAGACCGTCCACATCCATTGACAGTTACCAACGCTTGGAGGGACCAGGTCGTGTAAGACGAGACATGACGACGACGAGAAGTCCATACAGCCCGAGCGTAGAAGAAGACTGGGGGAAGGAAGACAGACGCCGGATTTAACCACGGAGGGGCCAGGTCGTGTAAGGCGAGACACGACGTAAAGTCCATCCATCTATAAATAATAAAATCAGTTCCACTGTCGTGTAAACACCAGTAGATAGCATTTTTGATTGAAAATTCAAAGTTGACCATGTGTTTTGATGTTTGACAGGAAAATATCTGATTATTTGTCCGTCTCAATTCTAACTATCATTTTCCGATTTAAAGAACCATTTGGTAAGGATATTGTATACTTCAAGATAGCAACGGTGTGTATATTGTGGGATACGGTTATTTCACAGTTGAAAGCCATGCCTAATTGTTCTAATATTATTGTCAGGAAGGTCCTCAAGTGCCGATGGAGGTGGGTGTAAATGAGGACGGAGAGGTGCCCAGCCAGATGAATGTGGAGCCATCCACATCGACTGTGGATGTGGACGACACATCTACTTTGAACGTTGCTGTGGGAGGTAAGCCATCTACAGTCAATGTAAATGGGGATGGTGAGCCTTCCACAGCAACGGCTGAAGTGGAGCCGTCCACATCCACAGCCATCCACATCGTCTGAATCCCAACCACAACCAACCAAAAGTCTCCCCAAAAAGGTAAACATTTTAAATGTTTCATTTTCACAGCAATACAAATGTGTTTTGGCTATGTAACAATAAACTGTTAAGAATCCTTTTCACAAAGAATTTTTTTTCAGAAAGGAGCAAATACCAATTCCCTGAAGGGTAAAAGAGTACGTATAATTGTTAACAATTTGAATGAACACATTTTAGAGTAAAGGATACATTGTAATTTAATTATATTGAACTGTGGTTCTTTCTAAATTGGTATGGCTACATTAACAATGTAGAAATGATGCCATAGTATAGAAATATTATTATAGCATTTCAAATCTTGAATTAAAAATTCTATTTTGTTTGTTTAAGAATTTAAGGAGACCTCAAAAAATGAATAAAGGCATTTTTTTTCATCACTCATGGTTTTACAGAAAGCTACACCCAAGGCAACAAAGCCGAAGAAGGCTGCAACTGTAAGTTTCAATTTGTAACCACATCCTTCTTCAAATCATTAATATTAACGATGAAAACATACTCCTTTCAGTGAATTTCACATGTTAAATTTATCATTTCCCTTCAAGAGTTCAAATTTGTGTAGTATTATTGAATATCAACTTCATCATTTTACTTGTGTAATATTTGTTAAGTATAGAGGATGTCTTTCGCATAGCTCACGAACTCAGATGGATTTTTGCAGATGATTTAAATCCTACATGTATTGTTGGCATCTATTTTTCTAACAGGTTGATCAATCAGTGAAAATAACTATCGAAGAAAACTGTCCTTCAGCAGGGGTGACCCATGTGGTCAATGCTGCTTGCAGAGATTATTTGGACCACATGGGTCCCCCTGAAAAGGAAACCCAAATAAAGAAAAAGGTAAGAAAGTTGATTTTAAAGTGCGGTTAACTTGGCAACAGAAATAATTTTTGACATGGAAACCACTCTATTTGGCATATTGTTTGATGGAGCATTTTTTTAACTTAATTTTTGAAAGACCTGCTTGACTAATCGATCATGGATGCAAGAGTGACCCATGTGGTCAACACTGCTTGCAGGGATTATTTGCACCATTCTAGTCAGTATATGGTAATTCCCATAACAATTCAATCACCGCAAGTGCAGCAAAAATTGCATATATCTGGCAATATTCTTCATGGCACCAGCCACAAAGTTTTACATTTTGTCATTATATGACTTCTCTTCAATTTGATACTTTTTCTCTGTGTTTGAATAAGTTGAAAAGTGAACTTCCTGTGATTGAATTATTAGGGGAATTACCATAGATGAAATCACAATAAATATTAATGTGAGGTTTCACATTGTGCACCATAGCTGGCATGCCGTTCTTCCCCCTCTTTTTCTTTGGAAGGGGGAAGTTTCAGTGTCAATTGCTTGCATAGTCTAGGGGGAGGTCACTCTAGTGCATTTGGGACGCAGTTATCTCCCCTTTGATCATGTCTGGAATTTGATCCAGTAAAAGGGACCAAACGACTAATTGCCTGCATTGTATATAAACTGTAATAAAGTGTAAGTCACGCATTTGTATAATATTTTTTCGGTTTTCAGGTGGCAGAGCTCTTGACAACAGGCTCAGTGAACATAACATTGCCGAAAGGTCCTGCAGCAGGTTCCCTTGGCTGCTGTGATCATTGTCCCCTATTGCCTGCTTTACTTGCAGATATTTAGAAAATAAGCACACATCAGGAAAAAAATTGGGGATGATGACACAGCAAACCAGGAAAATAAATTCATTGTCGGTTCTGTTAAATGTAATTAAGGGGAAGGTAGAGGAAGGTTCACTAGTTGACCGTATGAACATGGATGCTAGCAATGTCAGCAATGTCAGCACCGATGTTGATAAGGTACATGTAACGGTTCTCGAAAATGATTTAAACAGTTTCACTGCCGGTCCGAGCAAGGTGCATTTTAATTACGGTTGTTTTAAACATCATTTAGATTTAGACGATTGTGTTATTCCTAAGGAGGCTAGGGTCATTGTAGAGGAGATGTCCAACAGCATTCGAACTTTTGCCTCTACAATGACCCTAGCTGTGTATGATAAGCAGGAATTTGTCGGGAGGGCCTGGGATGGGACCACCCAAGGAGAGAAAAAGGCTGCTCTCTCTCCCAGGCGGAAGGCAGCTATTCAAATTGCAGCCGTGGAGACATATCAGGTGCCTGCCTCGTTGAAGAGAGAGACCTGGAGTGCCTGCAGAGATACAATTAACAAGAAATTGCGTACCACTCCAGGTCTCTCTCAACGACTTCCCGAGCAGTAGGATAGTTGGAATAGGTTCTACAGAGCTGTTGTACATGTTTTAGGTTTTCGCTCACCATCATTTTCACCTATTTTTCTTTGGAAGGGGGAAGTTTCAGTGTCAATTGCTTGCATAGTCTAGGGGGCGGTCACTCTAGTGCATTTGGGACACAGTTATGTCCCCTTTGATCATGTCTGGAATTTGACCCAGTAAAATGGACCAAACGACTAATTGCCTGCATTGTATATAAACTTTAGTGTAAGTCACGCATTTGTATAATATTTTTTCGGTTTTCAGGTGGCAGAGCTCTTGGCAACAGGCTCAGTGAACATAACATTGCCGAAAGGTCCTGCAGCAGGTTCCCCTGGCTGCTGTGATCATTGTCCCCTATTGCCTGCTTTACTTGCAGATATTCAGAAAATAAGCACAGAGCAGGAAAAAAGTTGGGGATGATGACACAGCAAGCCAGGGAAATAAATTCATTGTCGGTTCTGTTAAATGTAATTAAGGGGAAGGTAGAGGATGGTTCACTAGTTGACCGTATGAACATGGATGCTAGCAATGTCAGCAATGCCAGCAATGTCAGCACCGATGTTGATAAGGTACATGTAACGGTTCTCGAAAATGATAAACAGATTCACTGCCGGTTTGAGCAAGGTGCATTTTAATTACGGTTGTTTTAAACATCATTTATATTTAGACGATTGTGTTATTCCTAAGGAAGCTATGGTCATTATAGAGATGTCCAACAGCATTCAAACTTTTGCCTCTACAATGACCCTAGCTGTGTATGATAAAGAGGAGTTGGTCGGGAGGGCCTGGGATGGGACCACCCAAGGAGAGAAGAAGGCTGCTCTCTCTCGCAGGCGGAAGGCAGCTATTCAAATTGCAGCCATGAAGACATGCCTCGTTGAAGAAAGAGACCTGGAGGGCCTGCAGAGATACAATTAACAAGAAATTGCGTACCATTCCAGGTCTCTCTCAACGACTTCCCGAGTAATAGGATAGTTGGAATAGGTTTTACAGAGCTGTTGTACATGTTTTAGGTTTTCGCTCACCATCATTTTCACCTACTTTTCAGTCATATCAAGACGGTGCCTACTTGTAACAGAGCAGTTTCAATGCTACCTTTTTCCTACTGCGGTCCCAATGCCACCCCATGCGGTCAAATTAACAAGACCCCAGACCAACCAGTGAATGAGTGAGTAGTAGGGTTTAACGTCGTTTTCAACAAAGAAGTATGGTTCAAGCCTTTCTCTGATAACCCACCATATTCATCATGAAAGACTTCATACAGTCAGCATCTGCAATGTACAAGTTCAATGAAAACTTTAGCACATAAGCACACAAGTACATCTTTGGCTGATAAACAATGGATTGGTAACACAACATATCAGTTTGAGTAGTAGATCTCTGGCTGATGAACAGTTATTTGTAACATCACACACATTTGGTTGATAAACAGTTACTGGTACATGTAAAACCACATACTTTTGTTTAACTCTGAGTATGCTGTATGAGTTTTAGTGTTCGTGGAGGAATGCAGAAATGTCACTTATCACTTTTTCTCCTCCGCTGCCTTCATAAAGGGCATCAATAAGTTTTTGATTTTTTCATGCTAATTCCCTAAAATGTATAAGATTATGCCTGATCAGTTCCCTCAGTTGTATTCATTGGGAAAATTATGCAGTATAGTGTAAAATTACAACACATATAAGGGAAGTGGGAAGAGGTGCCGACATACTGACCGAGCCACATGACTTCACAGTATAGTCTTCCGGTTAACCTATTATAAAGCACATACCAAGAATCTAACGATTCGCGATATGTGTTGTATCTCAGGTACGCTTTTATTGTACCTGTTCATGTGACAACTTGGATGATATGACCACACGGCCCCTAGCACCGGCATAAGCGGTATTAGATACAAATTTAGAGAGCTATGATGGAAATGCTCTGACAACTCGTAAATTGGGAATTGGTGAGCTTTTTCGCTGTGACAACTCGTACACTGGAGATTGGTGAGCTGTATCGTCGTCAGATGAAAATGACGGCATTTAACACATAAGACTAGTCTGTAAGGCCCGATGTCGACCCAGCATCAACTTCCCACAAATGCGAACATATATCAAAGACCAAAAGGTCTGTATAGGGGGCGGGCCTCGGGGACGAAACGTCCACCAGCAGAATCTCGCCATATACAGGTAAAAATTACAACACATATAAGGGAAGTGGGAAGAGGTGCCGATATACTGACCGAGCCACATGACTTCACAGTATTAGTCTTCCGGTTAACCTTTTCTAAAGCACATACCAAGAATCTAACGATTCGTGATATGTGTTGTATCTCAGGTACGCTTTTATTGTACCTGTTCATGTGACAACTTGGATGATATGACCACACGGCCCCTAGCACCGGCATAAGCGGTATTAGATACAAATTTAGAGAGCTATGATGGAAATGCTCTGACAACTCGTATATTGGTAATTGGTGAGCTGTTTCGCTGTGACAACTCGTACACTGGGGATTGGTGAGCTGTATCGTCGTCAGATGAAAATGAGGGCATTTAACACAAAAAGATTAGTCTGTAAGGCCCGATGCCGACCCAGCATCAACTTCCCACAAATGCCAACATATATCAAAGACCAAAAGGTCTGTACAGGGGGCGGGCCTTGGGGACGAAACGTCCACCAGCAGAATCTCGCCATATACAGGTAAAACTTACAATACATATAAGGGAAGTGGGAAGAGGTGCCGACATACTGACCGAGCCACATGACTTCACAGTATAGTCTTTCGGTTAACCTATTCTAAAGCACATACCAAGAATCTAACGATTCGTGATATGTGTTGTATCTCAGGTACGCTTTTATTGTACCTGTTCATGTGGCAACTTGAATGATATGACCACACGAACCCTAGCACCGGCACAAGCGGTATTAGATACAAATTTAGAGAGCTATGATGGAAATGCTCTGACAACTCGTATATTGGTAATTGGTGAGCTGGTTTCATGACAATCCCGTACACTGAGATTAGTGAGCTGTATCGTCGTCGATGAAAATGACGGCATTTAACACAAAAGATTAGTCTGTGAGGCCCGATGTCGACCAAGCATCAACTTCCCAAAATGCCAACATATATCAAAGACCAAAAGGTCTGTACAGGGGCGGCCTCGGGGACGAAACGTCCAGCGGAATCTCGCCAGGTAAATTACAACACATATGCAGCGGAAGTGGGAAGAAAAACATACTGACCGGAGCCACATGACGACAGCATAGGTTAACCTATTTAAAGCACATACCAAGAATCTAACGATTCGTGATATGTGTTGTATCTCAAGTACGCTTTTATTGTATCTGTTCATGTGGCAACTTGGATGATATGACCACACGGCCCCTAGCACCGGCATAAGCGGTATTAGATACAAATTTAGAGAGCTATGATGGAAATGCTCTGACAACTCGTATATTGGTAATTGGTGAGCTGTTTCGCTGTGACAACTCGTACACTGGGGATTGGTGAGCTGTATCGTCGTCAGATGAAAAATGACGGCATTTAACACAAAAGACTAGTCTGTAAGGCCCGATGTCGACCCAGCATCAACTTCCCACAAATGCCAACATATATCAAAGGCCAAAAGGTCTGTACAGGGGGCGGGCCTCGGGGACGAAACGTCCACCAGCAGAATCTCGCCATATACAGGAAAAAATTACAACACATATAAGGGAAGTGGGAAGAGGTGCCGACATACTGACCGAGTCACATGACTTCACAGTATAGTCTTTCGGTTAACCTATTCTAAAGCACATACCAAGAATCTAACGATTCGTGATATGTGTTGTATCTCAGGTACGCTTTTATTGTACCTGTTCATGTGACAACTTGGATGATATGACCACACGGCCCCTAGCACCGGCATAAGCGGTATTAGGTACAAATTTAGAGAGCTATGATGGATATGCTCTGACAACTCGTATATTGGTAATTGGTGAGCTGTTTCGCTGTGACAACTCGTACACTGGAGATTGGTGAGCTGTATCGTCGTCAGATGAAAATGACGGCATTTAACACAAAAGACTAGTCTGTAATTACAAGCGTCTGGTCCGTCATTCATAATTCAGCCGTCGTCCATTAGAGAATATCCGCGTCCATAATCCATGTGGCCCAATGTCGACCCAGCAAAAACTCACCGTCCGAGGATGCCATGGTGGGAAATCAGAGCAAGGCTGTGTGACAAGCGAAGTCAACAAACACCTGGAAATATACTCGTGAAAACCAAGTAATTCAATAATTTGAAAGAGATTCAGGGCAAAAATATAGGACATTTGTCTGAAATATAGGAAAATATAGGACAACCAAAAAAATATAGGACAAATAGGACATAATTGAAGGCCTGTATCATGTGATCATTTCTTCTGAGTCGACGATGCATGAGCACACCTACAGCCGACCGTCGCCAGCCGGTGAAATGGTGGTCAGCCGTTGGGGCTTTTTTCGCAATACAGGCAATTTCTTTCACATGTCTTGTGAGGTTATGGGCAATATTAATGGATATTCATTCATGGGAAATAACAGTCATCATTGTAATCATTCGGTTACGTAGGAGAACACATTGTACTAAATGCTGTTTTCGAGTTAAGTTTCGTTTTAAAGTTCTTCGTATCGCTAATAACCGACACTAATTGGTACAGATCATCGTGAGTAATTATTCCTTATTCAATGTTCTTTGTATGTCAACCCAAACTTCAATGAATTTAATTCGTGTATGTACTTATATTATTGGAAAAAGTCACACCATATGCATCTATTCAGGCTACGGTGAACAACATCAAGAAAAGTGCATAGCATACTCGTGCTGTTCACTGTAGCCTGGATAGACACAGTCAGTGTGACTTTTTAATTAATATCAATGCTTACGCCAATTAAATCGATCATAGTTTGGGTGACATACATGTACACAGGGCTCCCACTGACCCAGGGCAAAATATAGGGAATTTTGGAGAAGTGAGTTTGTCATCCTGTACACATGTAGGAGAAGGGGTGTACATGTAATTAGCATGCATACATGGCTTAGTGTCCAGCAAGCAGAAATAGCGTACTCTCTGATTCTTGGAGAAAACGGAACGAATACATGTACTGCTTCACCAGCTTGAGCCCATATATAAATATTAAAATGCGTTTAATAATTAATGTGAATAAATAATGTTAATTTCCTGTGAAATTTTCCTAGCTGGAACGAACGGTTCCGACTCTCCTCGTGTGTACATGTATACTTCAAAAATAGCCCAATGGGCTCCAATACCCCTCGGCTATCAGTTATTGTCTACACTCAGCAATCATACATCGCGTAAGTTGTATTTTTAGAACTTTGACAATATCATCTACGTTAACTTAAATGTAATCTAGTAAGGTTGATTGTAGTTCTCTTATTTTCGAAATATATAGGAAGTTAAACCAGGTCAGCTTTTACCAAGGCCCTAATTGATGAGAATTTTTTATGCTTACTTTCTGGTAGAGTATGACCAAATTTGTAGCTCTAAATAGGAACTTCTGTATAAGCTCAGCTCATAACAAAATTTAAAAAAATTGATTGCTGAAAAATATATCCAGGTCAATCATGCTCAACAATTTTCTTACATATTCTAATTTAATTGCATATGGAACATGAATTCAGAGATATTTAAGACTTAACATATAAAATTTGACCTTTATAAAATAGATAAAGTTCAGTGATATTCAATAGACTTGAGGTCCATGCATAAATAGTATAAATTTGAACAATGTAGATATAATCCTTTGTGAAATATTGTACTAAATAGAATTTAAATAGAATTTGACCAGATGAGCTAAAAATCTGTGCTTTGGATGTTATGACTTCCATGGATGTACTTGCTATACAGCTGTTATAACGTGCCCATTGAACAACCTGTGGGGATGAAAGAAGATGGAACCAAATTATTTTAACAACTATAATCATTTAAATCTACCATACAACTGTCAAAGCCTGTTTCCCCAAATATACAGATATATAGATTTTGGTGTGTATCTGTTAAAACGTGACCAGTCAGCATTAACTTGTGGAGATCAAAGAATATGGGTCAAATTCTATCATTGACTGTAATCAAATTATTGACTTTGCTATATACCAGTGCTATCTGATCATTCAACCAGAATTTTCAAACAAGAATCTCTCATTCAGGTGTTGGAACTTGCCCAGTTGACATCAAATTTAATTATTCAGAAGATGAAACCAAATTATATTTCTGAAATTGATACTCAGCCATGTACACAGATATTGAAACCTATACATGTCAATTATGTGGAGATGAGAGAAGGCAGACCAAATTATAACACTATCATGGAAATGTGAATTCCTGATGCACTGATACACCAATCCGCAGTGTATGAGTTGTCACAGTGACACAGCTCACGAATTACCAATATAAGAGTTGTCAGAGCATCATAGCTCTCTAGATTTGTATCTAATACCGCTTATGCCTGTGTTCCAAAGCACGCACCACAAATGTTAAATTTCAATTTGTTCTTATCGCATCAAGTGATTGAGCATGCCCAAACCAATGGAGCCTAGGGCAAAATTAGGCTCCATGCCCAAACAAACGGAACTTGCGCACACGGTTAACCGTTAATCTACCTATAAAACAACTAACTACTATTAATTTAGGCAAAACTACTCTCCCCCAGTTTCGTCAGATCTGCTATCGGTATATTGACAGATCATCCTTCATGAATGTAAAACCATTATGTATCGAAAGTTCGTACACCTGTAGTGTTCGGCCTACTTTAGATTTTATTTATTTCATATTATTTTAATATAGGCCGGTAAGGCTGGTATGATTAAAGATGTAATCAGCCTCAAATCTACTGTATGTGCCAGGTAATATATCCGAGACGTCTTGTCTTATTTACCAAGAAGTAAAGATGGTTCCAATTTGAAACTTACACGTCTGGTCAAACATTAATCAACCATTTTTTCGGCCAAGTATGGTCGTCCGAGAATAAGAATAACTGGTCAGGAGGAAGATTGTTTTTTTACGTCTCAACTGCCTGGATTGAAATCAGCGCCATTGTGGATCAACCATTGCCAGTGAAACGTCATAGGGGTGATTGGAAGTTACGCCCTCTGTTGTCGGTGGAGACCAGAAGGGAAGAAACTCTCCTATACATCAATAAAAAGCAATGATGGTGGTCGGGGCCATTTAATTAAATACTTTTATAAACTTTTATAAATAAAAATTCTGATAACAAATTTATGAATTTTTTGTTCTTATTCACTTAAATAAAGGTATGTTGTACACATCCGAACGTTGCTATGCTTCGTTCATTTTTAAATAAAATGTGGCAGTCAAGAGCAATTTCTCGTGTGTTGCCCCGGTTTCGTCTCGAGTGCGTTTCAAATTGCACCAGAGCAACTGTGAACAACTGTAAGCAATATGAATAATATCAAGGGCGCGAAAAATCTGGAACAGGAAACGAAAGGTATTATCTTTAAGCTTCAGAATTATTTTAAGAGAGTACGTAATGTTGGCAAGGCTCTTTCGTCATATGAAGATGTTGATTTTAGGGTATCACAGGCGTTGGGAATTAACTTAAAAAGTGTAAAAATGTGGTAAGAAACGAAGATGTCGTAATAAAGTTTGTTATGAGCAATTATCCAAAGAAACAAACAAGCAAGAAGAAATATCCGTCCCACGCAAGAAAACTGGATAAGTTTGACAAATCCCTCGTCAGAAGAACGGTCCATAAGGTCTACAAAATTAGCCCGTTTTTCAGTGTACGAAGACTGAGGTGGGCGTATCCTCCTAAAAGATGTATAAATCAGGAATATATTAATTATCCACAACAAGCATAGCCACGTACAGCTATATGCTCCATAATGCACATTGAATACAAACTGTCATGATGTCAAAAAATAACCCACAATCTCCCATCTAATTTTTGTTTCCGCGATTTGTTGAGAACTACTGGAAGGATTTTCTTGATACTTTTGTACCTTTTAGGTTATCTACTGTGTGAAGTTTCAATGTCCTCCCATAAATTGTCTCCGAAATATCGGCGAAACAATGTTACGAAAATAAACTCTTCCCAATTCCTGACGATGACATGAACTGAATATGTGGAAATATAACACACTTCCCCCAATTTTTATCCCCTCGGAGAATTCATCTTTGAATTGTGACATTTTGAAAACGTAGATCCCTTATAACGCACGAGGAAAACGCAAAGTTATACATAATTTATTTTTATCTATTACCTCATGTTGGCTTCTCAAATCGACGCATTAATCTGTCATTTGCGTTGGATATTCCGGTGTCCTCGATTATCGGAAACCGTCTATAGAATTCCGACAGATAAGTATTCTGCATTTTTCTGAGATACCAGTAGGATTTCCCTTCTCTGTTAGAATTTTTTTGCAAGAAAATCATTATATTTGGAGGAAAACTTGAATTACCAGTTTTGCTCTCGTTGGCCAACGAAACAAAAAGTGAATATTAAGCGTTTCGTTTTTTCAATCTTCAACTTGCGAGTAAAAAAGTAAAACGGTCTTACACGGACCTGTATCCCGTACAGTCCGTTTCCGAGCTCTACAATTCTGTCGTATATAGTATAAGGCGGGTTTGTCTTATGGTTGCGTTTCCAAAGATAGTGTCACTTCAGAGCCTTTACTCAGTTTACCCCTTACCCATATATCTTATTCGTTTGTAAAAAAAAACACAAAAGACAAGAACTTGAGTAATAGAGAAAGAGCAGATTCTAGCACAAATATTTACGTGACATAAAAAAAAATGAATGGACAGAAAACGACATGAAGAAGACCACCAATGCGAGTCAGCCAGCCTGTTTCAACTGTGGGAGGTTCATTCCTTCTGACAAAGGGAAACGATGGCTCGTTTTAGGTGCCGGGAATGACAGATGGTTCATACCCAATGTCGAATTAATTTTTCTGTCCAAAACTAAATCCACTGACTACCAAGACGACATGAATGGTGAACACTTCATGGAATGGTTCAGGAGACGCTCTTGCCAGGACTAGATCGGCCTTCTGTGATAGTGATGCAAAATGCTCCATATCACAAGACACCATCATCCCGCTGGAGGAAACCAGAAATCCAGGAGTGGTTGGCAACTCATTCGATGAGCGTCAACTAAAAGCATATATGCTGCACTCGAGTTTGAGCACCGCTGTCTGCGTCTCCCCGTTCGCCACTGTGAGCTGAATCCAATCGAGCTCATCCAAGGCCAAGAGAATCAGTTTGTCGGTCAGGAGAACTCCTCTCTCAAACTGGCTGGTGTGAAAGAACTATTCCTAGAGGTGAAGGAGAGGGCGAAGGCTGAGGACTGGAAGAAAGCTTGCACGCTTGTCCTGTCTGTGGAGGAGTCGTTTTGGCGGATCGACAATCTGCACGAAGAAGAAGCTGCTCCCATTTTACCATCCGCGTAGACGAGGAAGACGCTGATTCAGTAAACAGTGACCGGGGGGTGGAGATACATGTAATCTCCAAAATAGTCTCACCGCTCCAATTGCCATGGAAGAGAATGATGACGAGGTCACATGCAATATTTGTGAAACTCCCATCATCGGACGACAATACTGCCGATTGGGTTTTTTGTGACATGAGTGACTCGTCATTGCCATGAACTTTACCATATTTCCCAAAAATATGTCAGTGTATGGTATCTCCACATGGCATTTTGTTCTGACAAGTACTTTCGTGTGTGCAATCTCCTCAAAGTGACCGCACTGATCTTGAAAATCCAAGATACCGTTTGAGAGGACAACGTCTCTGGCCTGTTCATTTTTTAGTGTCACAATTCAGATATCCTTTGCCACCTGCGCTAATCCATCAAGGACTTTCGGCCCTGATCCGACAGACTCTTTCAAAGCATGCCAAATATCAATCAGCTTAGCGGCATTCAGTCCCAAATGTCTAACAGTTTGTTTGCCATAGCACTAACAAATAATTATAGACTCTCACCCAGGCAGCTCCAGAAATGCCGGTTACAACAGTGTAACCGATTTTGTACTTGCATGCCACTTATCCTTTTCCCCCTAGGCAATTGCCTTCTAGTCCTAGGTATTGCTTTCCCGCGCCTAGCTCCAGTTCGAAGGAGCGAGCCAATCACAAACCTACATTCTGCCCACGTGGGCAAGCGAAGTCACTGACGCTGCCTTACGGCAATTCACTTCTCGGCAACAACGCGGCACACTTTCAACCTCGGAAGATTTGAGTTAAATTCTCTATTTTTTGTAGCACACCGCAATTTTTGTTCGTCCGAGGTAAGTATCTGTTTATCCCGTAATAATGAAAACTTTGATCTTGGGCCATTCTATTGTCAGGAATCTGGCGTCATCTCTCCGTTCCGGTGAGAATTCTCCACTGGCTTTAAACCTGCGTGTGTCCGAGTCCACTCATGTCCGGTTTCACGGGGTCGGTGGAAGGACGATTCCCAAGCTGTGGGATAATGATCTCAGCGTTATTTCGTCGTACCAGCCGGACATCGTAGTACTACACGTGGGGTCGAACGATCTAGATACTGAGGATGCCGACGGGATTTCCATGACGGTGACGAAATTTATGCTCCTGTTGGACCTCCTGCACAACAGACTGCATGTCAAACAGATAGCCGTTTGTATGGTTTTGCCTCGACTTCGGTCTCGCACCGAGGATTTCAATCGAAGGGCTAGGCGGGTAAACCGTGTGTTTTATCACCAGTTAAAGGAACATCATTTTGCTTTTTTCTGGTACTCTCCACATTTTGCCAAAATCCCAATCCCGGGTAACCGTAACTATTTTGAGGATGATGGAATACATCTAAATGCACGGGGAAATTACTATTTATATAAAGCTATTCGCGGAGCAGTGCTAAAAGCTCTGGACCGCATACGGCGTCAGTAGATTTTATCGTTTCTCTGGCCTGTACCACCCTCCCCTCAGCATAATTGACTGGCTAATAAGGGGACATAACCCCAGGTAATTGCCTGGAATGGTTGATGGGAATAGTGCCCTCCCCTTGACCAGGTTTCACGTTCATCATCCGATTATGAGAAGTCCTTAGGAAGCCAGGCTGAAATTTTTTTTTAGCAAGAGCAGGTTGATCAATACTAAAGGATATTGAATCTCGTTTTATTTAATTTTATTCAGCCAGTGTAGAATTGCCGTGCTAAGTTTCAACATTATTTAATTTTAGTTGTGCTATCACAGTATATACTTTTGTCTTGTTTGAAATGATTTAATTTTATTCAGCCAGTGCAGAATTGCCAGTGCTACTTTACAACAGAATGTGATTTTTATTCAGCATATGTGGAAACACTTGCAACGTTATTCTATTTCAGAAGAATCCTTTGCAGTATTGCCAGTGCTAATTGGAAACAAAATTTACTTTATTCAGCCAGAGTAGAATCTGCTGGGCTATATTACAGACTATTTCAGTAGCTCTCTCCTGCTTTATTTAATTTTATTTAGCCAATGCAGAATCACCTGCAGCGATATATTACGGTTATTTCCGTAGAATCTTTTCGCGTTATTTAATTTTATTCAGCCAGTGCAACTTTGCCAGTGCTAACTTTTCAACCTTATTTAATTTTATTCAGCCAGTGCAGCTTTGCCAGTGCTAACTTTCCAACCTTCTTTAATTTTATTCAGCCAGGTGGAATCACCTGCGGTGATATATCATGAATATTTCTGTAGAATCGTTCCGCGTTATATAATTATATTTATCCAGTGCAGATTTACCTGTGCTAATTTTCAACATTATTCCGATGGATTCACTTGCTACTACATTACAGACTACAACAGTAGAATTTAATTTCATTCGGCCTGAGCCGAGGGGACAGGTTAAGCGTCAACTTTTTGCGATTTTTTCCACTCGATCAAATGTTTCCCACTTCCAATCTTAATATCTCAGCAGAGATGAGGGAGGAGATCCTCTAGCTATCAACAGAGGCAGCCGTCGCAGCTGCCAAAGAGGTAGCTACCTTGGGAGTCCAGGCCCTTCATCAATGTTTGCCATCGGCTCCTACTAACGCTACCCCGACACCGCTCATCAGCTCGCCGAAGCCGAGGTAAATGACGTCGTGGAACGTTCGGTAATAGCCATGACAGGTGAGTCCCTTGATAATATGGCATTGGTGAGTATCATCAACAAACAAAGTTGCAAGCAACCCCAAGTGATGGCGTTGGTACGACGACTAGTGCTGTCATGCATACAGTTCAATATTCAGTTCATGGCGACACATGTGCCGGGAAAATGAATATTTTAGCGGATGCTCTTTCTCGCACGCAGGTGGAAGTATTCCGACGGTTAGCACCATATGCCCAGCAACATCCCTACCAGGTCCCGCCTCTTCCTGCGTCGCCCTAGTTCGAAATTTTGACCAACTACTGCATCAGGCGTTGGCCCCTTCATCGTGGGTAGCACACAAGCGTACGTGGCGCGTTTTCGGTCTATTTTGCCTCCAATACCAGATGGCTAACGTACTTCCTATTTCAGTTCCGACATTGACCCTCTTTATTTCATATCTCAATTCGCAGCAATTTTCAGCAGCCACAATTACTTCTTACCTATCAGCCATTTCATATTGTCATAAAATTCTAGATTTCCAAGATCTCACTGTTTCTTTCCTGATTCAAAAACTTTTGCATGCGTTACGCAGGTTATCCCCATCCAAAGACAACAGGTTTCCCATTACGAAGGCAATTCTCCACCGAATCATCGATTTCCTGCCTTTAACTATCCCTACAAGCTACCGGCGCTTCCTATTTAAAACCATGTTCCTATTAGCCTTTAGCGCCTTCCTGTGGGTGGGAGAAATAGCATCCAAAGGTCTCACATCACACAACCTGTTGCTACTTTCGGCAGTCAAATTTGCTGAAGATACATCCAGCCTTTGTATCACATTTACGCACTTCAAGCATTGTTCAGGTGACCCTTTCCATCTCACTATTCCCAGAGCCAATTCTGATCAAACTTATCATCTAGGGCTGCCGTAGCCATCCTATCAGCCTCAGTATTACATTTGATGCCAACGTGACTAGGCAACCAACAGAACACAGTTCGCAGCAGAGCTCAATATTGCCCTACAGAGTGCGGGGCTCCCCATAGCAAAGCGCGCTTCCGGGCTCATAGCTTTCGAATTGGGGGCGACAACGGAGGCTGCAGCTCAAGGACTATCAGACAGCCAGATCCGACGCCTGGGACGATGGAAATCCGACGCCTTCAAGACCTATATTCGCAATAATTGTTGTCGTTTCTTTCTTCAGTATAAATACACCTCAAGTGTTAGCGTCCGAAGCGTCTGGCGGACCGTATTAGCTTTGTTGGTGTGAGACAGTAGATTAAAGGTGTTCGAGTGCATACTTAGACTTGTCGCGCACAATTAATTGGCATGCGAGGGCTTCTTGTATGGCAAGCCGTTTTGGTATTTATTCATTTATTTTTGATAAAAATTCTTTTTTTGATATCGAAAATTCTTTTTTTGATATCAAAAACTTTTATATCAAAAATACTATTTTGGATATCAAAAATTCTTTTTTTGATATCAAAAAAAGAATTTTTGATATCCAAATAAACCGTTTATTTTTGATATCAAAAAAAGAATTTTTGATATCCAAAATAGTATTTTTAATCGAAAATAAACGGTTTATTTTTGATATCAAAAATAGAGGACCACTTACACCAAACAGGGCCGTAGCCAGGATTTACCGAGGGGTGGTTCGCCTTCACTCCAAAAGGGCACATCATGGGGTTCGCTGTATGGGAAAAGGGGTAAATAGGGGGTTCGCTTCAGTGTTTGAAAAGGGCATTTATATGAGAAAAGTATATAATATTTCCAAAGGGGGGGGGGGGTTCGCCCGAACCCAGAAACCCCCCCTTGGCTACGGGCCTGCCAAAACGGAAATAATGCGCTCTCCCTTACCAAGATTTATCTCCCATCTTTGGCTTCATCTCAAAAAGTGCTACCATACAAAATAACTCATAAAAATCATAATGCAAATTACACAAATTCTGTCGTTGGTTGTTCATATATTCAAGAGCTATCATTCAATCGAAATTTTCCCCTTGTTTATTGATTGATACAATTTCACTCCTCAGTCCCGACACCCGTCGTTTGGCGCCAAAAAAAAAAAGGAGAATGGCTGATTCGGGTAACCCAACTCAGGCTAACGCTGTTGTTAGAAATGTTGTACAAAATGCATTGTCAGCTGTACAGGATGCGAGAGAATCAACAATTATCCGATTAAATACCAAAACGGCGCACATTTATTTTTGATATCAAAAATTCTTTTTTTGATATCAAGAATAAAGGAATAAATACCAAAACGGCTTGCCATATGGCAAGCCGTTTTGGTATTTATTCATTTATTTTTGATATCAAAAAAAGAATTTTTGATATCCAAAATAGTATTTTTGATATCAAAAATAAACTTTTATTTTTGATATCAAAAATTCTTTTTTTGATATCAAAAATACTATTTTTGATATCAACAATTCTATTTTTGATAAAAGAATTTTTGATGATCAAAAATAGAATTGTTGATATCAAAAATAGTATTTTTTATATCAACAATTATCCGATTAAATACCAAAACGGCGCACATTTATTTTTGATATCAAAAAAAGAATTTTTGATATCAAAAAAAGAATTTTTGATATCAAAAATAAAGGAATAAATACCAAAACGGCTTGCCATATTCTTGCGGGCTGCAGAGGCCTTTGACACAGGTACTTCTATCTACCGTTCTATGTTCCACCCCCAACCATAGTGTGGTTGGGGGTGAAACATAGAACGGTAGATAGAAGTACCTGTGGCCTTTGATTACAGGTTTGTAGACTCATTTCGGCTTCTTGGGCGTTGCAGAAGCCCATACGCGCACAGTAATAATCATCATTGTGTAACGAAAGTGCAGAATGACAACGACCCCTTGGGATCCCCTTTAATCAGCCACTGCTTGTGTTCTGACACGTGACTACTGTGAATACTATATTTTATTTCCGGTCAGCAGGCTGCGGCCGGTTGTCCTCCAGGATGCTAGGTATAGTAATGGTAAAAAGTAGATACAAAGGATTATGGACTGTATCCCTGTTTCGCTCATAATAAGAGTCTCAATATAGGTTTATTCAAGTTTCACAAATGTTTGTAGCATACTGGAGGAACATGTGTTGGAAACCCTAGCTTTTCCCGACAAAACCCTTAAAAGTTTGGGGTTTGCGGGGTACGTCATGATAGGGTAACATGGCGGTGTGGGATGAGGTCATCTTCCCCTATACCCCCCCCACTTCCACATGCGCTGAACCATACTTCAGGGTCGACTATGCTAGTAGGGCATGGCATGGGGCTGCCTAGCCCCAACTTGGACCTAATGATACTGTCATTATCATTAGGTCCCAGTTGGGGCTAGGGGCTGCCACTTGCACACTGTGTGCAAGTGGTAGTGGCGGTTCAACCCCACTTCTTTCTTTTAGTTTTTTTTGTCAGCCACAGATACTTTCCCGTTACCATACATATTTTCAAAAATACATTGCAGTTAACAAGCTCAATCTATTCATGGTAACTCGTACTGCTAAATTTTGGTTTTCCATTCTATTCATTAAATTGTCACAAAAGTGGCCTTAGTCGACGTTATCCCAGTGTGTTGGTGTGTTTATTCTGTCTTGGTTCTCCTTACTTAGAATGAGAGTACGAAAGATTAATTCGAACAAACAAACAATAAAATTAATACTAACAGTTGTCAACAGTTTTACAAATAGCCCGCGATATATTAACACAGTGCCTCCAAAGACCCGTATGACAGTGTTATATTCAATACAGCGCCATCTACCTACACAAGAAAAATGGTTAACTCTCATAGTTTGACAAACGCCCAACAGCGCACGTCAGCTGAACGACTATCGTCGTAGCCAGACGATAGTCGTTCAGCTGACATGCGCTGTTCAGAGTTTGACAGTTTGATTGTCATAGCACTAAAAAATAATCATTAATTATAGACTCCCACCCAGAAAGCTCAAGAAAAGATTAATTCGAACAAACAAACAAACAAGAAAATAGTAACAGTTGTCAACAGTTTACAAATAGCCGGCGCTATATATCAACAGCGCCTTCAAAAACCCAAAACTCCCGTATGACCATGTTACATTCAATAGAGCGCCATCTACACAAGGAAAATAGTGATCTAACAAAAACCGCCGCGAACAGCGAAAATCTGACGAATCAACTCAAAATTTCGCTATGCAAAAACGTTCACGAAAAATACTACACAAAAATCTGGAATAATACCAGCTTAAAATCCCAGAAATACTCAAAATAACAGAGACGAAATTGCACGTGCAAATCACTCAGTCGGACTACATCCGGGAATCTCGTCTTCAAGTTAATAACTTAGTAATCCAACACATTAGAACATACAAACATTAAACAGTGCGGTACAACTCCAAACCGGGAAATGTTCCCAAATTGGGAAATATATTTCCTGAACAGGAAAACATTGGCAAAAATAGCTGTTCGTTCATAAATTTCAAACAACACAAATATTATACTCAAATGTCCTTTAAATAAGCAAATTTAGTATTGTTTCATAATACAGAATAATAATATTTTTCTCATTATGGTTTCAGTTGTTCAAATAATGCTATTATGAAATTTGGATCCTAATTTTCTCAGTCACTGCACTTCTCTGCACATTGACCATCCACATAAAGATAGGTCACTTTGACCCTGCTATCACATGATCAGTGTCTTGATCGTTAGCCATTGTTAGCCCGAGATATTCTATTCTGGATTAACCCAGAAACTCTGGCTGTGATAGGTAAATTTAGGGTAAGGGGGCGTGGCATTCCTATCACAGCCGAGATCGAGGGTGGGTTAAATTTTGGAGAAAAAAATTCGTCTCGCGAAGAGCAACTTTTCGCTGACGAAAATAACGAAACGGGAGAGAAAAAATATGCCAATTTGATACAGTTTGACCGACCTGAGCTTCTTTCACCATGTACCATCTCTAATGACTGTTTGGGACTCCAAAAAATTAGTGACGACGAAGAAAACACAATAACGCTCGATTTCGATGTTTACCGCCATTTCCTCAGATTACAGCTCAACGAGACTTGACCGCGCGTGCGCACTAGTATCGTGACCTTTCTGATCTGACTATGGTGAAATGGACGAGTCACGTGGTCAGAAAGGTCAATCGCGTTGGAAATCTCGTTTCTCAACGAGACTGAAAATGGCGGCAACTTGACGAGTTAGATGACAAAATTAGAGTTTGGAAGAAGATTTCGTCTAACGGAATGAGTCATTAGTTGATTATCAAAGTTCTGGAGATGCCAAATCATATTATTTATTCGATAAAATGCTTTTCGTGCCTTTGTCTCAATTCCCCACGCCGTGTGCAGTTGAAGATCTCGAGCGACTGACGTCTTATTTATTTTTTTCCTTTTCGGTCTGTATATGTGATTCGGGCTAAAGGGGTCAGCAACAACAATAATAAAAAAAAAATAGACCCCTTAGCCGATGTTTTCGGGCTAATTCTGGATATGATGATTTCCTGAAATGGAAACATTGGTCAGACCTACTGTGGGCTACCGATCAAATGAAACCATAACAAGAATAAATAATTATTCTGTATAATGAAACAGTACTAAACTTGCTTATTTAGAGGACATTTGATTATAATATTTGTGTTGTTTGCAATTTATGAATGAACAACCATATTTGCCAAAGATTTCCTGTTCAGGAAATATATTTCCCAATTTGGGAACGTTTACCACTTTGGAGTTGTACCGCACTGTTAAAACTTATACAACGAACCGACTTCTTTCATATAACCTAAGATACAGACTTCTTTCACCCGACTAAATATATCTTCTAAAGTAGCCGCTAGATAAAAATAATCTCTTACAATCTTAAAATCTATACAGTCGATAAGAATATGTTCTCTGTGAGATCTGCGTGGCATGGAATACGGGGGGGGGGGGGAATTAGGGATCGTGTGAATGTAAAAAAAAATATCTCTGGTACGGACAAAAAAGAATCCAAGAACGAAGAAAAAACAATTCGTGAAGAATTCAAATTTTCCCTGGATTTCAGGTAAAATCCCTGAAATTGAGTTGTGGATGTACAACCTGATCTATTCAGGATTTTTCCTTTATTATTTCTGAGAGTGTAATATCACACGTGGAGGACTTTGCACCATGTTATAATTTTCTTCTTGTCCGTTTTGAAAGTTGCGTAGGTTTATTGCTTATATTGTTTTTTTTTGCCGGCAACAGGTCGTCTCTCGTTCAGTTTGCCGGATGGTGTTCGAAGTGCAGTAAGTCGATAGACAATTATTGCGTGGATATATCGACTTCAAAAGAAACTTAAAACATATTTCCAACAAAAAATATCAGATTTGACACGAAGCGAAAGTTTCAAATAATCCGCTCAAGTTACATCCGGTCAACTATCCAGGACCCAGCTAGAACATTTTTCTCGACTTGTGTAACTGGGGACGGACACTTCCCTAAAATTATGATATGAGAAGGGACACTTAGACATCATACTGGAAATTCAACTCATCCCACCATCATGAATATTCTACAATTTATATGACTGTAAATATGATCAACAGGTCGATATTGTGTTTTGTTGGGTACCTAGTCACGTTGACATGAAAGGTAATACCGAAGCTGATAAAATGGCTAAGGCAGTTATTATCCATAGCATCCCACAACGATTGAAATAACTTTCTCACACAAGGACAGATATATGGTCTGAAATCACTGTATGGGATTCCAACAGGATCAACCTCATCATCTAGATGTATGGGATTCCAGCAGGATCGACCTCATCTTTCTGTGCTTATTTGTGAGAAAGTTGATTCAGTCTTTGTGGGATTCTATGGATAATAACTAACTTCACGAGTTCAAAAAAGCTGTAGGCTATACTCATCTGAACAGCCAGAAACGTTTCGATCAAGCCATGATTAGACGATGTAGAATCGGCAATACAACACGATTAACTCACGAGCATTTGCCAAAAAAAGAGCCAGTCTCACGGTGAATCATATTCTTATCGACTGTATAGATTTTAAGATTGTAAGCGATAAATTTTATCGAGCAGCTACTCTGGAAGACCTTTTTAGTCGAGTAAAAGAAGACCGTATTTTAGATTATTTGAGCGATATCGGTTTGTTGTATAAATTTTAATGTATTTAGATGATTTTAATTCATTAGTTTAATAGTTTACTGAGTCAGATTAGATTCGTATGTTAAGAATGCTTTCGCCAAGAATGAACATGTAGTTTCCATCTTTTTTGATTTAGAAAAAGCCTATGATTCTTCATGGAAATGCGGGATTCTAAATAACCTTCACACTATGGGATTAAAGGAGAGTTTACCCATTTTCATATCCAACTTCTTGAATGATAGATAATTCCAAGTTCGGTTGGGTAAGAGATGCTTTTTATAGAGCGACTACTTTGGAAGATGTTTTAGTCGGGTGAGGGAGGATTCCATCTTGGGTTATTTGAGAGAAATCGGTTTGTTACATAAGTTTTAATGTCTGTAATGTTTTAATGCGTTGGATTACTAAGTTATTGGCTTGAGTACTTAGAATTTTGTTTGATCGTCGCTATATAGCGGAAATATTGCTGAACGCGACGGTAAACCTTAATTCTCACTCTCTCTCTCCCTCCCTATTGTTTACAACGGTGCAAGCAAGTCAAACTTGGCAAAGCTAGGTCCTATTCTCCACCAAGGACTAAGACTTTTCCTCGGTGCGTTCAGAACATTCCCTAAAGAAAGCTTGTATGTCGAAGCAGATGAATTTCCTTTAGAACTTCGAACAATTAAACTATCACTGCAATATATCACAAAATTACGATCAAACCACTCAAATCGACTACCAGGTAAGAGTTCGATATTCACAGCAGACGCAAAAGCTCTATTGTCGGCTTTAGAAGGTATTGCGTTCACTAAAAGGAAGAAATATGTCATATTCTCAGATTCACTGTCATGCCTTCAAGCGATTGAAAGTGGATATTCAACTCATTCTACAATCATATGACTGTAAATTTGATCAACAGATTAATATTGTGTTTTGTTGGATACCTAGTCACGTTGACATCAAAGGTAATACTGAAGCTGATAAAATGGCTAAGGCAGCCCTAGATGATGCGGTTGAACCTGTTGGAATCCCATACAGTGATTTCAGACCATCTATCTGTGCTTATGTGAGAAAGTTGTTTCAAGCTTTTTGGGGATGCTATGCATAATAACAAACTTCACTTGTTCAAAAAAACTGTAGGCTGTACTCATCTGCACAGCCAGAAACGTTTCGATCAAACCATGATCAGGCGATGTAGAATCGGCCATACACGATTAACTCACGAACATTTACTGAAAAAAGAGCCAGTCCCAAGGTGTATTCCATGCCATGAAGATCTCACAATGAAACATAATCTTATCAACTGTATAAATTTTGAGATTGCAAGATATAGCTATTATCGAGCAGCTATTTTGGAAGATCTTTTTGGCCGAGTAAAAGAAGATTGTAGTTTAGATTATTTGAGAGAGATTGGTTTGTTGTATAAATTTTAATGTATGTACATGTTTTTAATGCATTAGTTTACTGAGTTATTAATTTGAATATTAGAATTTTGTTTGATCGTCGCTATATATAGCTGAAATATTGCTGAACGCGACGTTAAACCTTAATTCTCTCTCTCTCTTTGTCACAGCGGGTATCCGTCAGGCAGATGTCCAGGCACGATACCGAAGGGCTGATTCCGATATTGAGAGAGCCATGTCATAATACATTTATCAGAGAGAGCTAGAGAGAGAGAATTAAGGTTTAACGTCGCGTTCAGCAATATTTCAGCTATATAGCGACGATCAAAAAAATTCTAAGTATTCAATTTAATAACTGGCGGATTCCACAATAACATAGTCCACTTTTCCGTCAAATTCTCCCTCCAATCGAAAAATGACATTAGCAACGTTAAAAATACTAAAAAACTAACTCTTTGTTATGTACATGTTTGCTAAACCCACCAAGGTTGTGTAACAGTTTTACCCTGTATAGGGACAGTCTTACCCGGTATATTTCTTATCTGCGGTATAATAGAGAGACAGAAATGTAAATGTTGCTAATGTCACTTGTGCTAATGTCATATTTCCGTCATACTTTTTTTTGCAATAATCACCACAAATCAAATGTCAACTAAATTATTCAAAAAAAGATTTACAGTGATACTAGCTTGACTTTATTAAGATATATGTACCATTACCAGTGTGTTAAATACCAATACATGGATACTATGAGCATTTGAAAAACGTTGTTAATGTCATTTCTGTCCAACTACCGTGACGGAAATGACATTAGCAAAATTTTGAAAAGACCCAGTATTACAGCATGGGTGATGTCATACACTGACAAGGGTACAGATACATCAATACAATTGGCCTAATTCCACTGGTCATATGCAAGTGCTTGTCTTACAAGAAATTTCATGTACAAATACAAAATAGGTTTTGACGGAAAAATGACATAAGCAACACATGTTGCAAATGTCATTTTGTTTTGTCTCGCTAAATTGAAAACTGTACAAAGAATTCATAGGGGTTCCTGTTTATTTTCATCTTATGCAATTCATTGACATGTTTAACATAGTAAGATACAGAGTACATTGTTTGTTCACGATATTTTTGAATTTATAGGTGTTGCAAATATCATTTTCCGTCAATGATTGACGGAAATGTGTGTTAGTGGACTCGGTTATCGTGGAATCTGCCAACTTAGTAATCCAACACATTAGAACATACACACATTAAAATTTATACAACAAACCGATATCTGTCAAATAACCTAAAATTCATTTATCATACACCATATGAACACATATCTATAGATAACCTGGTAATAATCATAATGATAATCGAACCGTGGGATTGCCTGTTCGTGTACTTCGAATCGTGAAGAACTGAACCTTTGCGAGTATTATGCGACACCAACGGAACACAATATATTCATTTTCTGATTGCGAGGGCGTTGAATAAGTAGGTTTCGCATACAAAACTTTAATCCATCGATCATAAAATTATCTCAACCAAATTCCACAATGGAAATCTCAAGTCAAACGCGAAGAGACAGAGACCGAGCTCGCCCCAATTCATCATTGAAGCCGAAAGACGAATACAACAAGCGCACATATTAACTTGGGAAGAGTGATATCCCTAGCTCGGATTGGTCAATTTCTTGTACTGCGTTATGCGCATAGCCAAATCAATTAGCCAAACGGCTTCAGTGAACCGTGTAATAAAGGCGCTGTCGATGTATCTCTCTGTCATCGTACTGCCGTCAGTCTATCTCATCTTCATATCGTCATGCTGTCGCTTTCGCGTCAATCTGTCGCATCGTTATGTCGATCGACACCTCCCATTCCCTCTCCCGTCGCGTATGTGCCCGTCATTCCTTTGTCGTGTCGCTGTTGTCACACTGTCAACCCTCTATCTGTGCTTATGTGAGAAAGCTGTTGCAATCTTTATGGGATGCTGTAGATAGTAACACACTTCATGAGTTTCCAAAAACTGTAGGATATATTGATCTGAGTAGCCAGAGAAGTTTCGATCAAGCCATGATCAGGCGATGTAGAATCGGCCATACCCGATTAACTCACGAACATATACTGAACATGAATTGCAGGCAAGCACCTAAAAGGTGCGTGGACCCCTCAGCCTGTTTTTTTTTAATCAAGTAGGATCAGGACTGCATCTAGAGCCAATTTAGTTTCGGAAAACATATGGGTGCCCAAAACTCAAATGAAACAAAAAACGAAAGTGTCGTTGTTGTTCAATTTGAAAGGATTTCTGAAGGAAATACTGGAAAAAGCCTCTGGGATCCTCAATATCGATCCGATTGGATAGCTGGGTATTGAATTTCATGTTAATACATGTCTTGTGATTGATCACAGGCTATTTGCGCCGAAATTCACTTAAAAAAATTGGACCCTCAAGAATGAATTACGAAAAGGAACTGGGAGTTTGGGATCAGAACCTGCAAAAAATCCCTGGATACCGTATAAAACAGACTTCGGTTTCACGTAAGTGGTGTGCTGGAATTACAGCATGCAAGAAAATGTAGCTTTATCAGTGGCAATTTATGCATTGCACAAATGTGACAACTAGTAAACACACTGATTGACACAGGCCCACCCTTGTCATTATTTGGGGGGGGGGGGCATAAGCTCCAGGTATGCAATGCAAACTGGTTCAAAATTGCCCAGAGTCAGGCTAAAAATGGGCTCTCCTAATCACTCGTTTTAAATAATTTCCAAGGTACAGTAACATGTTTGGCGACAAAATTTGACAAAAATGTTGTACCAGTTAAATGTGTGGACACAAATATGGTTCATGCAAAAGTTTTAGGATAAAACATATGATGTAGAATAGAATGATTTAATAGCAAAATTAACGAAAAATATTGTCCTTCATTCAATGAGAATCTTGAATGGACCAGGCTTACTTGTATCAGGGAACCTTCAAAATTCACAATGAAACATGCAACCAAGGGTTCGCGATAGGCATAGACAACAGTGCAAAAGCTAAGCCATCAATAAGTAATAAAAAAAAATTAAAAATCATTCAGGAAGCTCTCACCAAAGTTTCGTCAGGCCCGAAATGATAGATCTGCAGATATTCAGCGGACAAGAACATGTTGATGGGCATAGGTAACAGTGCAAAAGCTGAGCCATCAATAAATAATAAAAAAAAATAATTAAAAATCATGAAATCATCATAGCCATCTGAAAATCTAATCATTTCATCGATCAACATTCAGGAAGCTCTCACCAAAGTTTGGTCGGGCCCGACTTCATAGATCTGCAGATATTCAGCGGACAAGAACATGTTGACGGACGGACGCCAGGACGGACGGACGGACGTACGTACATGGCAACGACAAGACTCCACAGCCCTATGGGCTGAGGGGTAAAAAGGAACCAGCCCTAAGGTGTATTCCATGCCACGAAGATCTCACAATGAAACATATTCTGATCGACTGTATAGATTTTAAGATTGTAAGAGATCCTTTTTATCAAGCAACTTCAGAAGATCAAGTGAGTCGGGTAAAAGCAGACTGTATTTTAGGTTATATTAATGTATGTACATGTTTTTGTTGTGTTGTGTTGATTACTTCTGGATTGCTGGGTTGTTGACTTGTTTTTTGTTGAAATACTTAGAATTTTATTTGATTGTCGATACACAGCTGAAATATTTCTAAACGCGACATTAAACCTTAATTCTCTCTCTCCTCTCTTATCGCATCGTTATGTCGTCACATCGTTATGTCGTCGTTCTATGACTATTGCACTGCCGTCGTACTGTGGTCAATGTATTGCTCTGTCCTCACTCTATCGAGTTCTCATATCTCTATCGCGTCGCTTTTTGGCACCGTTCTATGGCTCGCTCATCAATCTTCTATAATCGTATAGATATTTTAGAATACAGAAACAAGTGTATACATACCGGTACATGTTTGCCTGTGCTGGACTATGATGTGCTGAACATTAATGGAATGCGATACTTTTTGTTAATTTGATAAAATACTTAACCAGATACTGAAAGTGGAATCCATGTATACTCACTCGGTCAATGTTAATCTTGTCAAATCGCTGTGAAGTTAACCGTTAATTTCAACTTTGCCCTCATGGATTGATTTTCTCTACCTCCCCAGCATATCTTTACAGATTTCTACAGAAATTGATATTCATTTGATCTGAAATTGATTTTCCTTGAAATTCAATTAACATCGATTCAGATACGAATGGGCTGATATCTTATGAAACAAAAGGTTTTTATTAAACTCAGCTATAGTTTGTCTTTCACAACTCAACGTATGTTCAGTTAAGAAGAATACTCAGAAAATAGTTCAAATAAGTTGAAGCGTTTAGCCGAGAAAACTTCTTTCTGGTAATTTTTGAAAAATTGGATTTTTTGAACATTGCACGAAAATCAGTACTGTGACTTATCATCGGAAAAATTAACGTTAAATAACGTCAAAATATGTGGCTTTCGATTATATTTTCTTTTAAGGGAGTACTTAATATAGCTAGCTTATGACACCATCCAAACTAATATTTCGACAAGGAGAATATGGTGCTATTTGAGACATTCGATTACGCTATATCGTCGATTTTGCCATTGCGCATTTCCAATATAAAACTTCCATTTACTCCTTATAGCACACAATTTGTCACGCAGAAATTAAAAATGAGCTCTTTGTCGTTACACCTTTATTTTGAAGAGTGTACAAAGATTACATAATTTCACTAGGAAAAATGACCCAACATCAACAATACAAAAGTGAACATAGATGCGACCGCGATAGGCCTGAGTGAGTTTTTGTATTATTTCTGGAAGCAAGGCAGCAGACATGACTGAGGTAGAAAAAATAGTGCATATGCGAAATGGCGATTATGCAATCTTTTTAGTCGGGTAAAAGAAGACTGTAGTTTAGGTTATTTCAAAGAAATCGGTTTGTTGCATAAGTTTTAATGTATCTGCATGTCTTTTGGTGTGTTATGTTGATTAGTTTTGGATTGCTGGGCTGTTGACTTGTTTTTGTTGAAATATTTGGAACTTTGTCGCTATATAGCTGAAATATTGCTGAATGCGGCGTTAAACCTTAATTATCTCTCTCTCTCATTATGCAAATCAAGTTTTCGTATTGTGATGCCAAGGAAATGCTTGGCAGATTATGGTCCCGATACATCAAACAGCAGGATCTCTCCCGCAGTGTCTCTAGGTTCTAGGATCGGTCTAGCACTCAGCACTGTGAAAAGACGACATTGGGACCGCTTCGTCGTGCGTCGCTGCCGTCGTGATAGGACTACAAATTGATTGAAATTGTAGTTTACAAGTCGCTTCTCATAAGGATTTTACGGTCCATCAACTCAATATTTTATTTAAATTTCACGGTACATTGATTCAAGATCTTCACACGCGCTATATTTTAGAATAATTAATAACAAAGAGAGAGCAAAGGGATATATATATAAAAAAAAAAAGAAGAATCGTTTATGTACAAGTTCGTCCGTTTTTGTCAGGTTATTTATACTGGTAAATATGTGTTTATTGTACTTGTAATCGCGTGGATGATTCCTTTTTCTTTGTACCCTTCGTACGAACAACGCCATCCAGAAAAAAACGGGGGAACCATGGGCGTCAGCAAAATTTCTCCAGAGGTGGTCGTTTCCTATGCTTACTTCATGGAGCACATTCAGTACTGTGATGTTCAACATAGGAAAATAACATGCAGTTGGGCGCCGAGATTGAGCCCATGGCGCCCAACGACTTTCACAACGACGCCCTTGATAATTGGGCGGGTTCTCCCAGAAATCTGTGCCTGTAACAGTACTGGTATCGGGGTACAGGATGACAGGCTACATCCTACATTGCGTGAAAGTCAAAAGATCATATTCTGTATTGAAACAACCGTCAGTTCGGTGACATTTCAGGGATAACGCGTCTGGTCTTGTTTAGGGTTAAGTATTCGCTTTGCGGATTTCCTGGGTCGCTGTCACTCAGGGCGCTATCTTCTTTTTTCTTTCGTCGTCCCTACGCTGTTGGAGGTCTGACACGTCTGCGGTCTTCTGTGCACGTTTAAAAGAAAAGTTAATATTTAACATTATAAATGTATTTGTAACGCCCTCAGAAAGTGTTAAAAACGTGTCATATTTAAAATAATAGTGCTGTATCGGGAGCAATACAGCACTTTACAATGCTGAATTTAACATGTGTGAAGTGTTTTTTTGCTCCTGATACAGCACTATAATGTTGAATGTAATACTTTTTTTCAACTCGAAATGTTACAAATATAACACTTTATGTAATATTGTCACTCGGGCATTTATAATGCTAAATACAACAATTTCATTTTGAGAGTGTGTGTTGTGTCTGTACCACAAAGAAATAGAAGAGTATGTTGAGTTTCGTGTTTTTTGTTTTCTTTGTGTAATAATTTGATTTATCCTCATCCAACAGACAGGCACCCTCGTGCTCCCAGTCGTACATGTTAAAAAGCAATAAATAATTTAAGTGATCGTAAACCCGCAAGTATAGTTTCCATCAAATGAAAGACCATTGCGAACTGTGTCGGAAAATATTTATTGTAATTTTTGACGATTTTATTACACAGAATAAACCGCAAATATGGTATTCTATGGTGGTCTGTTGTAATCATATTTAGGCCCAGTGACGTCACACTGCATGCATACATATATTTCAAACTGTGTATGCACTTTCCAATGCTTTATTCGAGCTTAAGATATGTACACTTTGAGTTTCAACACAGACTCACTGTTCCAATGTAGAAGTTTCACCAAAATCTGGGAAATTAAATGCAAGATTCAAATCGACTTGCCCCTTACGATGCACATATTGGAACAGTGGGTCTGTGTTGGCACCTCTTGCGAATAGCGATGGGAGCTCCACTGGTTCCCCAGCCTGTCAGAGCTGGACCCGCCTGGGTGCAGCAGGCACCATAAGCCGCTCCTGTCACCAGTGTACTCTGTGTAATAAAATCGTAACAAATTACAATAAATATTTTGCCACACTGTTTGCGATGGTCTTTCATTTGATGGAAACTTTACTTGAGGGTTTACGATCACTTTAAGTAAATGAATACATAATTAAATTAATAAATAACATAATATTATAAATAAGAATATGTTATGGATAAATACCGATTGTGAATATTTGGTATAATATGACCGCAAATTTGTCGAAAGCTCGTCAAATAATATTCACTCGCTCAATCGCTGAGAGTCATCCTCTCCCAAGAGTATGATAGCCTCTCAATGGTCCTGTCAGAGCAGTGTTAAGATAAATGCAGTCCTAATTGCCAAATGGCTGCAGGTTATACGCGGATGAATATTTATAGATCAAAGAGACCAGACCGTGATCAAACTATAGACGTTCATAATCATTATCTCTATATATAAACTGATATTTTGTTCCCAGAGTGACCGTTCCAGATAAGAATTGAACTTCCTCAGCTTATAGTTTACGTCTGTGCCGATGGCGGTATAAACAATGAATGAGAATTTCCAATCACATCTCTAATGTTTAACTCATTTAGTATCGATTTTCGCAGAAAACTTCTTAATTTTGACGGGATGTAAGCGAATTAATGGGGCAATCGTTTGTCTAGACATTTACGTATGATTAAAAAAAAATATTAGATTATCAGGGATAGCTATTCGCATGTGTCAATTTATTATCCTCAAAGGAGAAGGCATAAACCGCTGTAATCATGTTTATTTTTGGTGCAATGTATAGGCAATTATCTCATTCTCGGGCAAAAAAAAATAAAAAGAATGTGGTAAGCGCCGCCTCAACCTTGTGTGTCAATCATGTCTGTGTCAACTCTTCGTGTGGGTCAATCGAGTGTTATCAACCATGAATTTGGTGGTAATGTGATGTTAATGAATATTACGGCTTCGAGGCGTGAAATATGAGGGATTTTCCAGAAAACGAATTAGGAAATTCGAAAAAGCACAAGATATTTATGGGGTATTTGGCCAGAAACACAAAACTTTCTGGTTCGGCTTTTTTTAAAATAATTCAAGTAGATTATGACTCCAAATAATGAGTGAAGATAAAGTGTGGTGGTTTCCGGTATCAAGTCTTGGAACGACCGCATCGGAAAGAAATTTAGACAATTCATCTGGATATAAGAAACATATTTCCAAGAGACGAATGTGATGGCCATGCACCTGTCAATTGAATGCATCACCCTCTTCAACCCGGAGAAGGGTGGGGCCGAGTTGGGGATATGTGGGGCAATGCAATTCGTGCGAGGTTAATTCTCGAGGAAAAATATTATTTGTAACAGCTGTGTGACCTATGGGTGACCAATCTTTTGACAGCTGAGCGTCAGACGCTCCATTATTTCAGACGTGGTTTGTAGCTAATATCGGCGTGGGCTTTCCAGGGGAAAACTCGGCGTGGGCTTTCCAGGGGAAAACTGAGTGCAAGCCTATATGATAAACCCTGGCGGTATTTCCAATAAAGCCTATAGTCTTTTTGGGTCAAATTTACAAAGTAATATTCTCAAATTGGCACACTGAATGCTGAAGTGTTCTGCGAAGACCGCCCGCCAGTTTGGATTGTAGATCGTCAAATTCTGATACTCAGCCAGAAAAATGGTGATGGCCCATCACTCTTTAATGATGATCAGTCCTGGCCATCACCTTTAAAAGGAAGGTGATCAGTTAGAGCTTTTCGGGGTAATAGTTATCAACTTTTGTTCTGGCTGTGTATGGTTTGAAAAATGGCAAAACGTTTCAAGATAGCACAGGGCTATATGCTGTAGCACGAAATATCCACTGATGTGGATGTCTACCGGGAAAGTCATTCCGCTATTATTAATCTTCACACATTAATACATAATTACAACCTGAATATCAAATTGAATATATATAGATACCGGTTTATCGAGATTCTTGCGTGATTGATGGTTTTGGACGAAATGAAGTTCATTGACAAGGATATCGCGTTAATACATAATTCCCTTGAGAGCACTGCACAATGAAAGAACCCTCCAGAGAATGGAACTGATTAGTCCGAACAGAAGTTGGCAATATTTTGGTATATCCTGTATCAAATAATTCCGTACTTATTTATGGGGAGCGTGGTCTAATTTCAATTTTGTTTCTCGACCCCAGAACATGAGAGAAAATTAGCAAACGGCGAAGTCATGAATATTAAAATGTTAGTTATCCCTTTCACCACAGCGTCCCGAACTTAATAAAGAAAACCGCTGATTAGATTTATCGGTGACATTACTTATTGCTGCTACAATGGATTGCAGAACTCCCGTTTCTAGCTATAACACTATTCGGAAATTGTATGATCTCCCCCAGAATAAGTGCCGCTTTTTAAAATTAGAGGTATAAAAATGTGCTTGTGGTAAGTAATGAACTCGGTTTCAATTTTACCAAAGACCCCTGCTATTATTTCAAATTATAGACTGAGAAACTATTCCAGAATATTTGTTTTAATATTTCATTAAGAGAATATTTTCACATATAATTGATAGCTCTTGTACGCATTCAATATTTAATGTTAAAGAATAATTGAATAGATAATTACCTAAAGCTAAGTGCGAGGGTCGTTGGTACTTACCCGAAGTTCACTGCACCAGTGCGTCTCTGATGTTATAAGGGAAACAACACCTTTTCCGAATAATGCTACAGAAGAACAGAGAATTGTGCATGTTAAACGTGTTTAAGGTAGATAACTTGCAGACAAATCTGTTTAATTGAAGAATGTGTGTCAATCTATATACTGTCTAGATGTGAACGTCAATGTATGTACTGTCTAGATATGAACGTCATTGTTTGTACGGTCTAGATGTGAACGTCATTTATGTACTGCCTAGATGTGAACGTCATTGTATGTACTGTGTAGATGTGAACGTCATTGTATGCACTGTCTAGATGTGAACGTAATTGTATGTACTGTCTAGATGTGAACGTCAATTGTACGACTGAATTTCTTATCGTACCATTAATACGATATAGATCTTGCTCAATGTTCCATTTGGTCCAGTGTGTATGTTTTCTCACATTTTCTCATGCTGGGAACCCTAGTCTAAAACCATGCGATTTCTATCCAAGTCTTGTCTTGTCAACCGCATTAGCACGTGTTCGATTAAATATCGCTATATATGTATTCGACATGTTCAATGCCAATTAAGGCTCATTATCACGGTGAGATTTGTAGTAACAACTTGTAGCATACAACTCAGGTGCATGGTGAGAACACTCGTACGATTTTAGTCGCATGCTACAAGTCGTATGAAATAGAAAAGGTCCTATTTCATGCGATTATTTGCATGCTACACTTTGGGGGATTCCCCCGCCGAGTTGTTACTACAAATCGCATCGTGAGAATGAGCTTCAGCCAATCAGATGCACCTGTAGCTTTATTGTTTAAGAGATCGCCATTCGAAATTTCACAGACACGCTAATACAGCAACTGACAATTTTAACTGTGTGCGATCTTGCGTGGGTTATGTCGTCCGTCAAAACGAAATAGAAAGCTGTTCGGCTATCGACCTCTAGTTAAGCAATCGACATTATATGCAAAAAAATCCACTAAAAGGCGGTTATCACCCACTGTAAACTTTTGTATCTGAGCAAAAAAACCCAGGCAAATCTT